>JAASFN010000301.1:0-25159 GCA_023333795.1 Globisporangium rhizosaccharum | reverse complement strand
GCATAGACTGGTGGTGCACCTCCATACACTGCGCCATTCGGAGCGCCGTAGCCATAGCCTGGAGGCGCACCATCGCCTGCATTGCCGTACGTGCCTGGAGTGCCGTAGTTTGGTGGCGATGCATTCGTATCGTACATTTGCATCGGCTGGAACGGATGCACAGACGACGCCATGGTGGTGAGAGTGCTGTCGCTCGCGCTGTCGTGAGTCGAACTTGCTGCCTGGAGGCTGCGGCAATGCTTGTGCGCAAGCGCCGGAGCGCAGGCAAAGACACACGAACAACCACAGCAGCAGCTGTGTGGTCTGAGTAGACTTCGCCGTCGTACTCTGCGTCTGAGGAACTCGCTATTTCAAGTCGTGGCGTCGATACTGTCGAGGATCTCTAGCTCTGATGCGGAGCGTCACGCTGGGATCTGAGGATGTCGACACCATCATCCAACGCCTCCACGCTCCAGCGTCTACAACAGCTTCGTAGTGTATGTGTACAAGCGGTGACAGAGTGAGCTAGTGAGAGTGGCAGGATGTGTTTCTATTGATCTGTTGTACAGCGAATGTCGCAGTCGCTTACGCTCCGAGCGTCTATTGCTTGCGCGCAGCGTCGACCTTCTTCTTGATGTAGTGCAGGAGCACGGCCGCCGGACGCTCTTCGTAACCCTTGAGCGTCTCGTGGCTCGAGAGCACCTGGTCACCATTCAAGCGGTTGAGCAGCGTCACGCACACGACTGCGACTGGGATCTGGAGCTTGTAGCAGAACGCCGCGAAGCCGCGCGCCTCCATCTCAATGTTCTTCACGCCGTGCTCCGAGCAGTGTTGGAGGAACTTGAGCTTGTCCTCGGCCGTGTACTCGCACACTGCGCCATCGAGACGTCCCTGGCCTTCGTAGAAGTCGTCGCACGTGAGCGTCTTGCCGACTGCGTACGGCAGCGCGAGGTCGACAGCGGCTTGCGTGATCTCGTCCACGACCTCCTTCGTGCAGATCGCTGGGCGGCGCTGCACGTCGCCGAGCACAGCGACTTCGTGCACTGCCTCCATCTTGTTGTTCACGCCCTCGGACGTGAACACGACAGTGCCGCCTTCGACGCCGACGCCGCCGCTCGTGCCCATGCGAATGTACACGGCGTCGTGCGCACCGGCGTACTCGAGGAGCTTCGTGACTTCGTGGAGCAAGATCGAGACCGACGGCATGCCCATGCCGTGGTTCGCAATCAGCACAGGGCCGACCTTGAACAGCACGTAGCGCGCAGTCGAGCCAATTGGCGAGAGCGCGTAGCCGTACGGCGTTGGGATGTCGAGCGTCTGCGCGACGCTCTGCGCAAACTGCGTCATGCGGTCCGCGCTGCCGCCCGTGATGAAGAATTTGACGTCGCCAAAGAGCGCAGCGACGCGCTGCTTCTCTTCATTCGAGCACGTGAGTCCGATGTGGAAGAGCACGTCGTTGTCCATCGAGCGCAAGTGGCTGTTGCGCACGTGGTGGAACGGAGCGTCGGCGACCATCGTGCTACTGACGTTGCTTGGATGTGGAGATGGAGGAGGTGTTGATGGGCGGAGGAGGAGAGACACTTGACACGCACGTGGCGAATTCGAAAGTGAGACCTCTGGAATCGGCGGCGGCGCTCGTGCTATTCGTGGCGCGTTGATACGCATGCGATCGAGTGGCAGCTCGCTCACGAGTTGCTGCGCACGCTTTGAGGTGCGCGGGTGTGCATTCAGGCGCTCACGAGCACGCGACATGCACGCTGCGCTTGAACCTGTGCACACACCACGCGCATTCAGCTTGAGTGATCCAATCCAGTCGGTTTGACGTGACTGGTTTGCTGTCTGCAGCTGGTCAAACACGGTTTGCAATCCGAGCGTGACGTTTCCGCGGGCGGCTAACCAGCTCTCCCAAACGTCAGTTTTGACCTGCAATAATGCGTGCAAACGTGTTAAGAAGAGGATACTGCAAATATACGAAGGTATTTCGATGCGATATCGACTAAATATGCTTGAAGTCTTATTCGTGGAAGCTGCAAACAACACTACCTGGATTATTGCACTATCAACTGCCAATGTGAATCTCAGGTGGCACGACTTCGACCAACTCGCATCAAGTCGAGCTCGCACCAACACCAGCAAGCAAACGCGCACGCCGTACAAGCAGCGCTGCTGCATGTACGCGCACGCTAAAAGCCTCGAGTTCATATCTCAAGCTATGGTTGGAGACACGATCGATTTCATAGGACGGTCGGTGCCTTCGATGAAGATCTCGCTGTCTCTCATTATCGACGTCGCTGGTTTGGACGAGCGTCGCAATGGCGAGGCAACTCATGCGTCTCGAAGTGGTGGAAGCGGAGATACCTTCATGAGCCAAAGCCGCACAAGCAGGAGCGACACAAGACGACTTCGGTGAAGTGCGTCCTGACTTGAGGGCAAGTTGGAGTATCACCTCGATTTTATCACGCTTGATATGTGCTAATCCCGCACATTTGACTCGTTTGAACGCAAAGCCAGCGATGACGACACGATCATGCCGATGCAGGAGCAGCTTCGCAGCGCTCGTGCTCGCCGCGCACATCCGCGTCATCGACACGTTCCTCACAGCCACTGAACAATGTGCTTTAGTACAAGTGTCGCGCCTCACGCGAGCGCTCAATGCGCACTCAGGCGTCCTGCAAGCCAAGACCAAGACCGATGCAACTGCACAGCCAGCGACGATCGCTGCGCTCCATGCCTCGCTCGTGCACACCTCTCGCCGCGACAACCAACACACAGCACGCAAGCAATCGAAGCATCGACGCCGCAATGATGGCATAGCAATGGTACCAACTGCTGCACAGCTCAGTATTGTGCTGCACGACCTCGCACTCGTTGCACAAGGCGTGCGCACGTCGTGTCTCGTCGATTGCTGCGCATTTGCACCGGCATTTGCAGCGCTTCTGCTGCAGACACTGACGACGCCCGAGTGGTGCGCAATGGTCCCGCACGTCAACCGAGTGATCACACTCGTACTCGACAGCAACGTCTTCTTTGTGAACCATCGGGCGTTCCTCGAGCAAAAGTGCGTCGACTTGGCGTCACAGCTGCGCACGCTCGTGGTCGTGAACGTGAGCGCGCACCTGCCGCAGCCAGTGCTCTTGGTCCCTCTTACTGACAGCAGCAGCAGAGACGCGGCAGAGCGAGTCAACGCGCTTATGGACGCGATTGCAGCGATCTGCGACCAGCTGATCGACATGGTCATAGCCAATCGGAGGCACTCGAGTCCCAGTGCTCGTCACCGCGTACTTGAGCTCACAGAGGTGCGCGTCTCATCAACAGCACTCGCTGGCATCTTGCTTTGCTACCCATTGGTCTACGACCTGTACGACCTAAGTGTGAGCCCGGCCCTCACAGCGCGTCTGGATCCCTGGGACGCGCCGCACGCAAACTGCTTGAGCCTGTGTCCTCTCGCGGTGCTGCAGACGTTCATCGCATCTGAGGCGGCTGCAGCAGATCCGCAGACATCGACAGTGACGCTCTTGCAAGAGTTCTCGGTCCCGCAGTGCGTCCTCAAGCGCAGCAGCCGTGATGCGTCCGAGATAGCGTCAGCACCGACGCTTGCGCTGCTCAAAGCGACAAGCATGTGTCAACTCACACGCGCGCTCTCCATGGCAGTCTCTGAAGAAGAGGGCACTGATGACAAGAGCCGCTTGAGGCGTCTGAGGACTGGTGTCTTGCCGCGTCTCGACAGCACAGTTGCTGGTGTTCGAGTCGCTATGCGGACACTTGATCGCGTCGCGCTCTGAGCTCTCAGTCTCTCACAGTAGTCAGTACTACGTAGTACACAGCAAGCAAGAGCATGAGACTAAGAGCGAACAAGAGAGACTCATAGTGTTATTGTTCATGCGCGATGGCAGTAGCAGTGATGGTAGACAGATGACATGCAGTCGATGGGCGATCGATTGTCTAGGACGGAGTACATAAAGACCATTGTCTCGGTCCGCTTTCTCCTCTTCTGTTGCTGCTGTTACTTGTGCTGCAGAGGGCAAACGGACTGAGCGATGGATGGTGGATGCGATAGACGACAGGTCACACACTTGGTCCTTACTCGCAGAGCTGGCCGCCTGGGATCGTCGGTGCAATCGTGACCTTGCCCGAGCTGTTCGCCTTCGTCGAGGCAGGCGTCACCTTTGGCGTCGCGTTCGCAGGAGGCACGGGGGTCGTCGCGGCTGCCGGTGCAGTCGACGTCTTGCCAGCAGGTGCTTGCGTCACAGCAGCAGCAGGCGTCACGGCTGGCGTCGACGCAGCACACGCTGCTGCAGTCGGGTTTGGCGCCGTGAGCACTTTCTCGGGCGTCGCGCCTTCAGTCCACTTGCAGCACGGGTCTCCGAGCGCAGCGCCGACGTTGATCGCCGCACCTGGCCACGTCTGCTTGCACACTGCACTCCAGCTGAGTCCTGCTTTGCTGAACATCGTACCGAACGCAGTGTAGTCGTCGCCTGCGTGTCCGAGCGACTTGCCCATTGCCTCGCCGTTTGGGATCTTGGCGCTGTACGATGGCTTGGCGTTGGTCTGGGACGCGAAGAGCGCGGCCGTGACGCACGCAGCGAGGATTGCGATCTTGGCGTTGACAAACATGGTGTGTAGTGTAGTGGTGGAGGAGAAGATCGGGTGTGGTGGTGGTCGTGGTCGTGGTCGTAGAGCAGAATGGGGAATGAGAGCGAGTGAGATTGAGGACTCGAAGGTGCGGTTGCTCCTTATCGTGTCGTCCTACCAGCAGGATGTAAAGGCGCTGCTGCTGGTCCTTGCGATCAAGCTGTTGCTGTCGTTGTCGAGCGCTGGAACATCAGCGACTGACATCGGCTGGAAGATGAAGTGGCTTGCTCGTGCAGCAGCTGGCGGCACCGCACCTTTGCTGCTGCTGCTGGGCGTGTTGCGAGGTTGGCTGTCAAGCGTGCTGGAGGAAATTGTAGTGGTGGTATCCTCTTGAGCTGCGTCAAGTCAGTCGCTAGACTTGCTCTTTGTATGGTGTCGAGCACTTGTCCACTTGAGATGCTTGAACGGCAGGATCGTCGGAATCGACAGCAGCTGGTGGTGTCCACCCAGCCAGATGGCTCCGAGCGTTCCGTTGGTCCGGCTGGAGCAGCACTTTGCACCAAAGTGCTCAACAGTAGTAGGATCGCTCACACACAACGAGCAGGTCGTCGTGCTCAAGCCAGCGCATGATCGGAGCGGAGCAGGCAAGCGAGAATCTTTACATCAACACCACAGCGCTCTCCGAGCCTTTACGTCGCTCGTACACAGCAGCAGAACGGAGCTCCAGTTTGCAACGTCAGGGCTCTGCCGCTTCTCCTCTCGACTTGAGCAGGCACGCACACACACGCATGAACGACCCAATGCCTCACTCGTTAGACACTCGTTGTTACTGCTGTAGCAAGAGAAGCTCTTCATGTGTTTGAGCAAGTGCTTCCTGGTACCTCGGAGGTGACAAGAAGCGCGCATGCCATGCAACACTTTAGCGTTCAAGAGCAGCAGCAGCCATGCTGATGAAACGATCGCCTTCGTCGCTACTCGAGACATCACGACAGCGAGCTTGAAAGCACCAAAGCGTGATGCCAGGAAGAGGATCGAGTCGATCGAGTCGATTTCCCACACTTGCGTGTTGTTCGAGTCGCTTTGTGAGAATTCACGATTTCGTATACAAACGCACTGCTGCGCCGAGAATTAGATCCAACCGTTGGCATTCGCAGACGAATGCCCAAGATCGCCCAGTCATTGCGCTCATTGCCGCCATTGCTGCTCACTTGCACCTCGCGCTCGCGCTGCATCATGACGACGCCGTCGCTGCCGATCAAGACGCACTCGAACCTGTTCTGGTCCGACCCAGTGCAGTACCGCGCAACGAGCGTGCCGCGCCTCGCAGTGTTGCTGCTGAATGCGCCGCACAGCTCGTGGCACATCAAGAAGCAGATCACACCGCATGTGCCTGAGATCCGCGCAACGGAGCTCTTCTGGACGCTCTGGAGCAACGCGCACGTGACAATGTGCGCAGACGGCGGCGCGAACCGTTTGTACGACCGCAGCGTCAAGGTCGAAGCTGAAGAGCTCGTTGTGCCGCAGTACATCAAAGGCGATCTGGACTCGCTGCGCAGCGACGTGCGTGCGTTCTACAGCGCGCGCGGGACAGAGATCATCTGCGACCCGGATCAAGACAGCAACGACTTGGACAAATGCCTCGAGCTCATCTGGGAGCTCCAGGAGCGCGAGCCAGCGCTCGGACAGTTCGCGGTCATGATCTTTGGCGCCATGGGCGGCCGCTTTGACCAAGAGATGCAGAACATCAACGCGCTCTTTCGCTGGCACGACCGCTTTGCGCAGATCGCACTGCTGTCAGAAGACACGACTGCGCGGCTGCTCTTGCCTGGCTACCACCACGTCATTGAGCCGAACTTTCACTTTGAAGCGCGCATGTGCGGACTGATCCCAGTCGGTGGATCGTGCACGTCGACAACGACGACTGGACTCAAGTGGAATCTCACGGACCAAGAAATGCGCTTCGGTGGTCTCATCAGCAGCTCGAACCACGTCGACGATCGCCACTCAGTCGTCCACGTCGAGAACTCGGCGCCACTCATCTGGACGACAGAGCTCAAGAAGTGAGGACTCGTGCATTTTCATTCTGTTATCCACACGTCATGATTGATTTTCATGTCATGATTGTATTGGCGCTGCTGATTTCAACAGCACGTTCTCCATCTCGACTTGCCGCAAGCGCTCAAACACGCTCACCATGCACTGCTCGATCTGCACGTCGACGTCGTCGCGCTGCTTCACATCCAATGCAATGCGCTCGACCTCTTGCTCCATGAGCTTTTGCTGCACGTACGACGCACACGTCTGCTGCTCGACGTCATAGAGCTTGTCGTTGTAGAGCGAGAGGTGCTGCGCGTGCTCGTGCTCGAGCTGAGCGATCGTCTTCTCCATGAGCTCAATGAGTGCGCGCGCACTGGCGTTGAGCTGCGCAGGGTTCTCGTACAGCGTCTTGGTCTTGAGCCCTAGCAAGTGCTGGAAGTCGCGCTTGAGCTTGATGTAGTTGCTCCGCTGGCGCTCAGACTCGCTCAGAGCGTCCTGGAGTTTGCTCTGGAGCCGCGTCACGACCTGTCGCGGCGTTGTTGTTGTTGCTCTTGATGCTTTGCCGCCTGATCGCGTTGATGCACTGGTGCGCTGCGTCTGCTTGAGCTCACGCTGCGCGACTTCGAGCTGCGTCGAGAGTTCTTCGATGCGCACTTTGAGCGACGTGATCGTCTTGTCCTGCTCTGCGGCCAAATGGCGCAAGTAGTCGAGCTGCTGCTGGTCGAGGCGCGTGATGCTCGCAAGTGTCGGTGCGTGAGCAACTGGGACAACAACGACGCTCTCTGGCCGTATGTGCGGTAGTGTAGTCGCGTGTGCAAGTGTCAGACTGCTGTCGTTGGATCCAGGACCTGCTTCAATGTCGCGCTGGTTTCCTTGCAAACCAGTCTCAAGCTTGTTCGAGACGAGCGAGCGCGAACGCTCGCGCTGCAGCTGCTCCATCTGCGCTGTCAGCTGTGCGTTCTCTTGCTTGAGCTTCGCGACGAGCTCCTCGGTCTGCAGGTTCTTTCGGTAGAGCTTGCGCATGACCATCTCTGCGACCTGGAGTCGCTGCCGTGGCGAGTTGAGGTTCTTCTCTGGTTGTGATGGTCCTGTTGCTGGTGCGACCTCGGGTGTGTCTTTGCCAATGATTTGGGACTCTGTCGTCGCCTCTGGCTGCGACGAGCTCGGACGATGGTGTGTTGAGTCAGTCGTCACGGATGCAGGTCGCACTGGCTTCGAGGGCGGCAGCAGAGAGCGCTGCGCTGCGTTATGGACAATACCGAGTGCAGGCGCAGAGCTTTGACTGTGAAACACACACGCGTCATTGAACTCGTGAGGCTCTTTCGCATACGCACACAGACATCACAAGCACGCGTGTGAACATACCGCTGCTGCTTGAGGTCGTACTCGCTCTTGATCTGGTTCAGCTCTTGCATCGCAAGCTGTAGTCAACCTTGTCCATGAGCCAACACTACCGCACTCAAACAGACAGTGATGGACGGTCAGCACGCACATGAACTTCGTTTCCTCACCTCAAACTTGGAGTTCACGTCTTTGGTCGGCACTCGAGACTCTGGATCTGCGGTGCGCTCGGCTCTCGCGCTACTGGATGCCTCGTGCATGCTTCCAGGGTAAAAGAGTCGACTCGAAGTGGTGCTGCTGCTTATGTGCTTTCGGTTGCGCTCAGACGGCGTCTTCTTTGCGAGCTGCGCTTGACAGTGCGAACAGAGTCACAAAGGCATAGAGAAGGTTCAAGAGACTGAGAACGAGACGTGTTACGATCAAGTGAGAATGACAGACACATGAGTCTTGTGCACACATACCTTCTCATGTCGTGGTCGCACAAAGCGCGGAGCAGAAGCAGTGGCATTGTTGCTGCTGCTTGCACCGTGCTGATTCCCAATGTCCTTCTCGCTCGATGTACTGCGTCTGCCGCTCTTGCTAGCAAACAGCTCGGCTTCTTGCACAATGTCTTCTGTATCATCGTCGTATCGAGAGTCGCGTCGCAAGGCGCCACCTACTGCAGTCGCTCGTGTTGCATCATACACTTGTTGTCGTTGCTGCAGAGGTTGTGGGTGTGAAGGCAGCGGCACTCGCTGCGTCGACGCTCCATCCGTTGCGAAGAAGCCGCCTTTGCAGTGCACGGAGCGCTGTGCAGGGAGGAAGAAGCCGCCAGAGAAGCCTTGTGCCATCGTGCAGTAGATGCTACGAGAGCGACCGAGGGCCGCGACTTAAGACGCTATGCAGAGCGTTCAACTCTAGCCTTTGACATGAAGCTATTCCTGTGTGCAGGATCAGGTGCTGAATCGTTTTCAGTTCTACAACTGTAAATAGTTAAAGGTAAGTGGACAATTAATGAATATGTGCAGATCAATCATAAAGAGGAATGAATCATCGTGATTTCAACAATGTTGTGTGGCAGATTGCATTACACTATTATCAATGTGGACCACATAATCTTTGTTTTCATACAAAATTCAAGTCACTACGCTTGCATACAAAACGCAAGTCTTATTGTATGACTGGAGGAGCGTTGTTTGGCTCGAAACGACTGACTCTGCTTCTCTTCATCATTCAGCCATTCGCATCGCCACCGACACAGGTCCAGCAGACGCAACAATACGCTGCAGACGCCGCAGCAACAGGCAGCAAGAGGAGCAGACATCAGCGGCAGCACTCGTCTCTCTGTGCGAGCATACCTCGACTACACGCTCGAGCGAGTGCTCGTATGTGCGAATGCCAGTGCATGTGTGAACCAAATGGGTATGCTGCATGTGTACATGTCGTTTGTGTGTGAGTGTCTCGCGCGTATGCAGTGATGATCCACTTTTCAATTTTCAGACTAGAGTTTCTGAACCAAGGGGGTAGTAGCCCTTGTTGTTGAGAATCGTACTCTGAGCATACGCTTCATCATCCTAGCCATTGCATCTGCATGTCTGCGTATGTGTGTGCGTCTGCATGAACATGAGTGTGCTAGGGGAACGAGATGTGATGAATACCTTACAAAATAACCATCTTTCGGGTCTGATTTCCAAGATTGATGCACACCAAAGGTTTTCTGATCTCTTCTCCATGCCCATGCATGCGTCTGTGTGCTCTTCGTGTGTCTGTGTGCTACCGGCGTAAGAGCAATGAACACCCTCTCTACACCTCCACACCACCTCACCTCTTGTAGTCTTATCTGAATGACGTTTGAGCTGTTTAACATCATCTTCACTTTGTCATTATGTCATGCTCGATCTACCGCGGCATGTCCATTGCATGCTGTACGTCTGCGTGGTCTAAGCGACAGCAGCCGAGGATCTGCTCTGGGAGCTCGTCGTCGGTCTCGCCCTGGAGCACAAAGCCTATGTCGATCACGAGCTTCGACGTCTTGTCAAGCAGAAGGTGGATCCCGCGCCGCGCAATGTACGAGAACGAGTGGATATCCACGACGATCTCCGTGCTCCCGTCGTTGAAGTGGTAGATCCGGTGCTGCGGCCGCGTGAGCACAGGCGTCGCGTTGTGGCTCGCCAAGAGCTTCTTGCCCATGCCCGTGACTCCGCACTCGTCCTGGTTCGTCACTTGCGCAATGACCTTGAAGCGGTCGGTCAAGGACGTGTCGCTCCCAGCGTGGAGGAACCGCTTGAACAGCCGCAGCGACGGTGTCTGCGGGTCCTTGAGCTCCTAGTGGCATCACGCCATGAGAGCTTGTGTGAGTCCTCCAGTAGGTAGGCTCACTCGTCGAGTAGCAGCCGTAGCGAAGCAGAACTGAGCTCAACGTACCTCGACGACGGTCTTGGGGATCTTCCAGTACAGCACGAGGCTAAAGCCTGGTCCGTTGCTGCTTGCATCGCCCCAGACACTCGGTGCATACGATGGCAACTGGACACGATCATTCACAACGCTCGCGTTAGCACAACGAGCGGCACGAAGACACACAAGAGCGCGGACGCACCTGAGCGTTGATGATAAAGAGCTTGTCGTCTGCGACGTCTGCTGGGAGCTCGACGCGCTGTGAGATCAAGTCGACTTTGCCATCCGTTCGGATCAAGTCGCAGCCAAGGAACTCAAACAGCGCTGGCAGCGACGCCTAGTCGACACCACAGTCTCAGTCTTCCTTGCTCGCCATTCGTAGATTACGCACATCGCCACAGGCACACACACTCGCACCTCTTTTCGTCGCGTCTTCTTGTAGTCGAGGCTCCGAACGGCAAACGACTCGCCGCGTGACGTCGTCCACGAGTGCGGGACGTTCGTTGACCGACCGTTCTCGTTCATGTGCGTGCGCGTCATGGAGCTCGCCATGGCAAACTTCTTGAGCGCTCGTCCAGGTGGCGTCGCGTGATGGACGCCACTTGGATCGATCAGTCCGCTGGCTCCACTACCAGTCCCAGGCGTACTGGAACGAGCTGCGACTGCTCGATGCAAGCAGCACAGTGTCGGATCTGCACATAGAGCGCTGCTGCTCCCTTCCGAGTGGAGGATCGCAGCATCGGCACTCATACCCCCCGCACTGTCGGAAGCGGCGCTGATGCCAGTGGTGCTGTAGCTCCGTGCTGACTGCACAGCGAAGCGCGGACGGGGGTTGTAGATGCTGAGCACGTACGCCGCGGTGACGACGACGCACACGAGACACTTGCTCACGACGTGCTCAGACGCGATGCACTTCATCGCGACCATGTTCACGACAAAGCCGAGGATCAAGCACTGCTTCGTCCCTTCGACTGCGACTTTCAAGCGCCAGTGTGACGGTTCGGCCACTGGCAGCGCCGCGTGTTGGTAGCTCGTGACAATGGGCGGCGGCACTGGCTTTAGCGATGGCACTGGTGCTGGTGCTGGTGTGTTAGTTCCACCCGGTCGCTTGGTGGGCGAGCGCGTCGCCTCGAGCGCCATGTCGGCTTCCACAGATGACGTCGGCGTGATGACCGCTGTGCTCGTGTGTGCCGTACTCTCGTACTCTTGCTCTTGTTCTTGCTGCTGTCGCTGCTGCTGCTCCAGTTCGTGCTGCGCTTGCAGCAGTCGCTGTCGATAGAGCTGCTGATGCGAGAGCACTGGCGCTAGTGCACAGCCGACAAGGAGCATCCGTCCATCCGAACGTTAGCGTGACATGGCGATCGCTCAAGCAATAGCGTGTCTGCCCAAGACGCACCTCGGCTCTGCGACGCGCTCTGCGTGTGCTTGCGGTTGATCGCAGTCGCAATCGCGTGTGTCCAGAGGTCAAAGTCGGCTTCATTGTCTGCGCACAGCTGCATCACCACAGCCACAGACACGTGGCAACAGGATGTGAGTCTCTGTCAGGACGCCTCCACACTCAAACAAATGGCCATGGCGACCCGTGATCAGCTGTACCTTGTACTGCACGCCGCGCTTCGAGTCAATCTCGTGGAGCGAGAGCGTCGAGACTTGGAAGAAGTAGCTCGTCGGTGCACTCTTTGCGAGCGACTTTTCAAACAAGAGCGACACGCTATCGGCATTCAAGTCGAACTCACCGCGGTACCACGGATGCGTCTTGCAGAGGTAAAGCAAGTTCTGCTGCTTGTCCTGCGCGTGGTCGGCCGTGTCGGGAGCGATCTTTGCCGGTGCGTCGGAGCGAGTACTGGATTTGCCAGTAGCAGGAGCGACACTTGGCTGCTGCTCGTGCTGTGTCTTGGACGGCGACGTGCTCTGGTGCGCATGGTCGTGGTCGCCACCACTGTCGCGATTGCCACGACCATAGTCATCGCCATCGCCATCGTCATCGCCATCGTCGTTGTCAGTCTCGTCCATGTGGACAACGTTCCCATGTGGCGCTGCAGACAGGAGGTTCGCAGGGTTGTGGCGATAGTACGACAGCACGCCGTGCTGCTTATCGAGCACGAACCACCGGCGGTGCCACGACCGCTTTGACCACTTGCCGTCGCTGACCTTGTGAAGATATCCGCAGACGTAACTCTTGCTCGTCTGCGACTCGGACGAGAACGCGTAGCCAGCAGCGAGGAGCGACGCAGCGCCAGGGTCGACAGTGTCAGTCCCACCTGCTTTCATATGACTGCTGCTACTTGCTGTCGCGCTGCTGCTGCTGCTGTGGACCTGGGACTTGCCAACGTGGAGGATGCTCCGTCCGACTTTCGAGATCCCACCGCCAACAGCTTTGCCAATGTTCCGCCCCATCTTCTGCACGCCGCGCGACGACCGCAGCGCTGATGCTGGCGCTCGCCCAGCACTGCGGTTGAAGCCATGGTCGCTTCCATTGAAGAGCGGTGTTGGCGGCGCGGCTCTTGCAGTCTGCGGACCTGCGTAGTCGTCGTCGTGGCTGATGTAGAGCCCGGATGTGCCTCGCGGTGTGTACGACGCCGTGTCGTCGTCGTGCGAGTCCGAGCCGTTGTCATTGCTACCAGCGCCGTTGCCGCCACTGGCGTGCTGGTCGCTATAGCTCCCGCCAAACTCCTCCATCTCCGAGATCTGGTCCGAGTCGTAGAGCTCATCCGAGTCGTCGTCGCCGCTGTCTTCGCCGCCGAGAAAGTCGAACGAGCTAAAGTGGCCAGCGCTGCTGCTCTTTTGCTTGTCGAGGCGACACGACGGACTGTGGTTCAGCGGATCGCTACGTCGCCAAGCGCAGAACGAGGACGCGCTGGTGTGAGGACGCCAGGTATCACAGAGAGCCAACAAGGCAGTAGAACTATGGGACGTACACATTCGGGCGCTGGTCATCAGCTGTGCGGATCGAGAGCGGACTCGACGGCAGTGGCGACGGCGGCAAGTGGTGCGCGAGGAACTAGCAGATGCATCAGTCGATCCAAGTGAGATGGGTGAGATGCTCACTCGTCTGTTGGCAGATCAGACGCTGTACAAGAGCAGCGTGGCGCACGGGAGCGTACGTACGTCCATTAGGACTGGATACTGGCGCACCCACTCGACAAATTGCGTGTTCGAGAGCATGCCGCCCATGGCGACGTGACACTCTTCGAATGCAGCGTAGAACTTCTGCACGCAGGCACACGCAACAAACACGCAAGCAGTTGGTAGTGAGCGTCTCCATCAAGCCACTCAGACAGACTGAGTGAGACGTACGTACTTTGGGAATGACGTTGAAGCTCTCGAGGTACTCGAGCAGGTACAGATAGTCGGTCTCGTAGATGAAGCCGTCGTCACTGTGTGCATTGTCAGGGAGTGAGCGACGACATATGGTCCGAGTGAGCGCAGTACATTACCGACGCAGTAGCAACGAAGACTTGTTGATCCGTGCCGTACCGTTCTACTGCGTACACGATCGCGTACATTGTGAAGAGGTAGCTGATGCGGTCTTCCGTGTTGCCACTGACAGATGCCCATACATACACCACAGAGGCGTGTGAGCGCCAGGCACTAGTGTACCAAGACGCGCAGGTAGAGAGAGAGAAGGCACCGGACGTACACGTAGCAGAGCGCGAGGCTGCACATGAACGCCTCTTTCGAGATAAACTCGCCTGGACACTGCTCGAGACACTTCATCGTCGCGTCTGCCCATACAAACGTAAGCTGTGCGGTCAGACCCGTGCGCTCGCACTCTTGTTCACGCTTCTATTGAGTCGACGTACCGCCAAAGAGTCCGCGCAGGAGCTTGGATGACAGCAAACCATCTTTGCGCGCCACCAGTCGGTGCTCCTGATCTTCATTTGCATCGCCCTGCGTCAATGCAATGCAGATGCACACGCGTGGTGAGCATCACGACAAGCGAGCGTATGGTACATGGCGTCCGTCGATCAATATGCACTGTGCACACCTTGAATGTTAGCCACGCGACTGTGAACTCCCCTGCGTCAACTGTCAAGGAGACAAGTAGCAAGCGTAGTGCAGCAGTGCGAAGGTGTCTCGTGAGTCTCACTTGTCCACTTTGCATCCACAGCAGACACACGCTCGCTTGTAGTCGTTGCATTCCATGGGACTGACTGACTGACTCTCAATGCGCTCGCAAGCAGCGCTCCCCTCACTCGCAGAGGAGCGCGCCTGGTAGCACATACATAGCACACACATAGCGATAGAGAGAGACGTACACGGGCGGAAGAACTTGCGCTCCTTGGATGCTGCCGAGCCCATCGTCGCTCTCCGCTGTTGCGCCGCCTGCTCTTGCTCGCTCGCTCGAAGCGTTGCCTCCAAGAGCGAAAGTGGCGCGAGTCGTCACCTACGTCGTCTTTGAAGCTGGCATCGCGAAACTAGCCCTAGAAGTTCATCATAACTCAACAAAAGTCACATATTACACAAAAACTACATATATAGCCTAATAGAGCAACGTATTTTACAAAAAATACATATATAGACGCATAGAGCGTCAAAACTACATGATAGCCAGTTTCACAGAGATTCAGCACAACTCGATGAAAGTGAACCCACATGCGACTTCAAGACGCGAAGGTTGTCTGTCACATGCAGTCGATGCCAAGACACTCAGGATCGACTGTTGAAGAGCTACTGCGACGTTCATGACTTGTCGATACCTAGAAGTCTGTCGGTCCTCCATTTTGTGCCAGGATGGCGTTCGAGTCACGCTCATGAGCGTCGACTGGACTCTCGAGCAGCGGTGCTCATGACGTTGGCTCGGAGGCGCGACGGAGCCACGATGACCCAGAAGACGAGCTTGGCTTGGATCTGCTGCCACTGACTCGCAAGCGCGAACGCGAGCTGGTGAAGCGTTGAGATGCGCAGTGCGCGCTGGAGCATCGCAACGATGAGGACGAGCGACACGAGTTCCATGAGCGTATACATGCCAATGTCTATGGCTTTCTTGGTCACGTCAGCGATGCTAACGTCTTGGAGAGGTTTGCAGTAGGCGTGGTTCGAGAGGTTGAACACTGCTACCATGAGCGTGTCTGGATGCAGGTGCAAGCGTCGCAGCGTTAGTGCATACTCTGTCGAGACGCTCGTGTTGGCAAATCAGTCGCTCTCCTCCAGCTTAGCTCAGCTCATTGCGCAAGCGCAGGTACGTACTGAATACGAACGGGATCATCACCTCAGCCAACTCGATCAGGAGCAAGAACTCGCTCATGTGCAGCGCCTTGAGTACACTCTGGACGAACTCGATCCGTGTTGCAGTGCTCATTGACAACAGCACGCGCTTGTCGCGCTCGGTCAGACTCAGGTCTGTGCGCGCATTAAGCGTCAGATGTCTCGGTGCTTTCGCACGTGCAGTCGTGACGGTGTCTTGCAATGGCGAGACGCGCGCAGGGTTGCCACGCGGGAGCTGCTCTGTCAGATTCCTTGGGAGAACATAAGAAGGAGGTCTGAGCGTTGCGACGTGACTACCCTCGGCTTCCGGCGTCTTTGGCTCCTTTGCAGTGACTGCACTGACGACGATGTTCGTGTCAGCAATGCCCAAGTTGAGAGTGCTCGTGGAAGCGGACTAGCGGCTCCGATTGCTACTGCACAGGTGCGAGCGGAAGCGAATGGACGAATGGGTCCGGAGATCTCGGCAACTGTGCAGGAGAAACGCCACTGCGTCGAGGTAGCACATGCGCATCGCTGCTGTCTTCTTTGCTTCGCTTAGAAGACTGCCTCCGTCGAGCTGCTGCGCCTCTGCTGCTGCTTCGCTGATGCACCTCTCGATCGAGTTGACGACCACTTGGACGTCGTAGAGCGAGATACAGATCGACGCAACGTCTGCCGCGATGATCACCAAGCCTGCGTTGATTGACGTGGAGCCTTCCAAGCACGATGAGACAAAGAGTGCGTAGAAGACTTGGACGTGGAACATGATGAACTCGGCCTTAGCGTCTTCTTTATGAGGTATGTAGCGGCTCAGCCAATTCATCCCGGCAAGCTTCATCACGGGCAGGAGGAGCGAGTACGCGACTTGGTGCCATCCCGACAGAAGGTTGAACACATACATGTACATGGGTAGATGAACGCAACGTAGACTTGGGCTCGCAGCACTGAGAAGTAGCGCTTCAGCTCCGTTCGTGACGACGCGGACGCTCGGAGATGCTCGCGCCAGAGCACGTTGAGCGCGATTCCCATCACGAGCACGACCACTGGAGCAACAAGTGCATTGAAGAACGGCAGCGGGAACCCGATGACGTAGCTCAGCGCAACGCCAAATGCCACGTACGTGGATGCGTTGATCGTCGCGATGGTAACCATCTGTGTCGTTGTCAGTGGGAGGTCTGGCGCAAAGTGGTGGCACTGCTGCTTGAGCGCAAAGAGTGCGAGCCACGCAGTCATGAACGCGCGGACCCAGAACAGCGAGCTGTGACTGACACCTTTCTCGGGAGGCTCGAGCGGGAGTAAGTCGGGACCGAGCGCAAGTGCGAGGCTCGGAAGCGGAGTCACTGCTATGAACACCACTGCACGCGCGACGGTTGTGGTATCACAGAAGCACTTGAGGTCCCACATACGCTCGACCGAGTGCTTGCCGTGGAGCTCGACTTGCAGCATCGCCCAGTGCTCCACGCTCCAGCGCCATGCACGCTGGAGGTTCTCCATCGTCTTGAGTCAACGCTTCAGAAGCTGAGTCAGTGCGATGTCGAGCAAGAGATGATGTGGAGTCTGAGCTCCAGGCAAGTCGTTGTCGGCGTCCTCAGGTGTCGCGAGGAGAGGGTTGTCAGTCCTCTTGATCTCAGCAGAAAACAGTTCGGTGCTGTCATCGCGTGCTGCGCAACATCGCTCCCAAGGTGTGCCTTATGGCAGCTACGCAGCTACTGTTGTGGAGCTAAACACCTCGCGGAGCTAACCTTGCGGAGCTAACCTCGGAGGTAGTTTCATCGCATCTTTGGATCGCTATCAACCACGTCGCGATCGCGATCCCCAGAGCCTGGAAGTCACTTGTTCACCGTCACGGATTGTACGTTAACTGCGTCACTCAGAGCGAGTGAACTGGTGCGAGCGACTCTTTGAACGGAGTTCTCCTCGACAATGATGGCGTCAAGTAACAAGAGTCTGGAGGGATGACAGAGTCGACCCAGACGCGGAGGCAGAATGGGTACTGACAAAAACGTATCATCATCCATGTGACTAGCATCACTGCAGGTGACTTCGTTTCTCCTTTCTCTAGATCGAGTGGACGTCGTACTCTGAACAGCTTACCTCTTGGTTCTGTGGCGTAACTCGCGAGACTCGTCTCAACTCGTACTCTAGTCTTCCTCGACATTGGACTTCATGAACCTGCTCACTGAGTGTGAAGACTGCTCGTCATGTGGACTTGAGTGAGCTCTCACTAAGTAGACGCACTCGACTGAAGCGCCAGATCCTCTCGCACTCTTGCAACGACTTGAGCCATGGTATCGGATCCGCTGACTTGCCCCACGCACTCGACAGCCGCGACAAACGCAGCAAAGAGTCTGTCGGTATCGTGTCTGCCGTGTTTGTGCTTCATTGTGTAGCACATGGCGTCGACAGATGTGACGTACAGCCCTGCTGCAGCTCCGAGATGCGGCGTGGATGTGTGGTAATGGACGCTCGCGACTGTCAGCTCTGCGAGCTGTGTGTCGTCGCTGTTGTCTCCGCTAGCACCAGCCTCTCTGGTCTTAAACGTGTGGGTTGTTGAGAACGGGTACTTGCCGAGACTCGAGATCCCAACGTCCGAGACGACCGAGTGGAGAATGCGCAGGTCGCGAAAGAACGCTGGCGCCGCTTGCGTCTGGACAAACGTGTCGAACACCACGTGTAGTGGTCCGAGAACAGCACGATGCGCAGCAACGGCTCGGTCGCCCGCGGTGGTCACACGCGCACGAAGAACGGGAACTGCGTGTACGGATCGAACGGGACGTTGCACTCGCGCTCGACGCTCGCTGCCCAGTTGCTTGCACTGTCTTCTAGCGAATCCAAGTTCATGACGACTTGGAGGAGCTTGTCGCGCTGGATGTGTGCTTCGGAAATGCGTGACGGATGCACTTCTGCCATCGCAAACTCGTCGCGCACTTGCTTGACTAGCATGCGCGGGTGCTTGTTGAACATCAATGCGAGTGCTTCGTGTGCGTGACGCAAGAACGCGTTCACTGCATCAGCTGATCCACGCAGCGCCATCACGTGCGCGACTTTGAGACTCGCATTGTCAGCGAGTGTCATCATGCGCTCGTAGCCTCGCAGTGGGAGCTTCAAGCAGACGCCTGTGGAGGTCGCAGTTGAAGAGTTGGAGACGACGTTGTCGGGCATCGTCGCGATAGCAAGAGGCTGGTTCACTCACAGCGGATGCGCGCACGAGTGTGTACTTGGTGGCAACCTGTGCACTGCGTGTGTGCGGTACATCGAGGTTAGTCAGGCTGCTGCTGCAGGTAGCATGGCGCTTGACTCGAATGTCCGTCGCTCGTTGTCTTGGAGCACGCGAGGTCGTCGCTGTAGACCGACTACCCGACTCGCACTCGGACGGGATGCATCGCTTCGATGAGGGGATTGTCGCGACGCTCGAACAGGTCGCATCGGCGAGCTGCTTGAGCTCGTGAGCTCATGACCTCGTACGGACTACGAGCATCCGAGGGACTGCATGTTGGTGTAATCAATCAAGCTCCCGTCGATGCGCTCCGTCAGTCGTGACGTCTCGAGCAAAACTGACTGCTTTGGCCATGAAGCGTCGCGCTGCGACGTGCACAACGAGCTGGCGCAAGTCGAGGGCAGACCATCACCACATAGCCCAAGAGCCGCAGTCCTCAACACACTCTTGCCATCTGATGCCCCAAGATATGCGTCAGTCAGCCATGTGACGTGAGCCATGACAAGCTCAGCAGATGGACAAGCGAACAGCGTACTTCAACACACACACACACACGCGTGTCTCAAAACTCAGCTATTACATGCATCACTCGCGTCTTCTTCTTCTTCTCTCTCTCGCTCTCGTGCTCACGAGTCACTCGCACGCTCTGCAGCTTACGCAGTCGTCGCCACCGCAGACGACGATGCGCTGTGTTCAACGGTCTTCTTCACCTCGACCGTCGTCGTCTTGTGCTCGACCGTCTTCGTGTTCTGCTCCAGCTGCTGCGTACGCACCTTTGCAACGACGTCGCTCAAGAGCTCGTCGGCCTTGACGTTCCCGACGCTCTCGATCACGGCGACGAGGTTCGCCAAGAGCGTCCGGCCGACCTTGTCGTCGAGCTTGTGCGCAAAGCCGTACGAGAGCGCACTGACCGACGACACAAAGAGCGACGCTGCGGACGAGAGGTGCGGCGCCGTGTTGCTAAAGTACACGCTCTCGACCACGAGCTTGCCGGTGCTCGGTCCCTTTGTCTTTGGGTCCACGGTCCGGAAGTCGTGGGTGCGCGCGTGGATGTACGACCCGAGGTTCGCAAGCGTCACGTCCGCTGTGGTCGAGTGCGGGATCGGCACTTGCTCAAAGAACGGCAGCGGCGTGCGCTCGTTCAGGCTCTGGTCCGCAAAGATGAGCGGCTTTGGGAGCGCGTAGCTCTGGAGCAGCGCGTCGAGCTCCTTCTTGTTCGCGCGCGCGAGGTCCCAGAATTTGACGCGCTCGAGCGCCACGCCGTTGTGCGCAAACGACTCGATCGGGTACGACGTCGTGTAGTCGCCGACCTGGACCTCCTGCACTGGGTAGTCCACGCGACGGCGCATGTCAATGAGCGTCTCGACGCGGAGCTTGAACGGCTTGGGCGCCTCGGCCTTCGTCTTCTTGCTGCTGCTCTTAGCGTTCTTGGTGTCCTTGGCCGGCTTCTTTGCGTCGCCGTTCGCCGCCGCTTCTGGCTCGTGCTCGGGCTGACCAGCAGCCGCCTTCACTGGCGGCTGCGTGGCGTAGTAGCCGAGGAGCACGGCAACGGCGAGCGCCGACTGGAGCTTCACGCCTTCGCGGTCGCACGCGGCTTGGAGCTTCTTGAGGTTCTCAGACGCGCCGTCAGCAAAGAGCACGGACGTGTGGTTGCACTTGACCGGCACGGTCATGTCATGCTGGTCGGCGCGCGGCGTCAAGAGCGGCTTGAACGTCTTGAGCTCGCTCTTGAAGCCCGAGGACGCGAAGAACTTGACCCAGAAGCGCGTCCAGGACGACCCAAAGATGCCGTCGAGCCACATGTTGTAGAGCGAGTCGCGGAGCGGCAGCTCCTTCTTGTCCTTCTCCAAGCTCGGGCTCTCGAGCGAGAGCGCCGAAGCGAACGAGAGCAAGTCGTGGAGCACGACCGTGCCGCTCATGCCATCGGAGACAAACTTGTCCGAGAAGAGGAACAAGCGCGCAGTGTTGCTCGCCTTGTCGACCCAGACGCGAAGGAAGAACGGGTACTGGCAGAAGCGGTCGAACGGCAAGTTGCTCTCCTCTTCGACGTGCTTCTGCCACTTGCCGAGGCGCTCCTCCTCCTTACTCGTGCCGCGAATGCCGAGGAGCCGCGCCTTCACGAGGTGCTCGAGCACAATCGGCGGCTGCACCTCAGCGACTGCGAACTCGCCGTGCACTTGCTTTGCGCGCATGCGCGGGTGCTTGTTGAACGTGAGCACGAGCGCGGCGGGGATGTGGCGCAGGAGCTCGTCGAGCTGCCCGCGCACGACCATCACGTGCGCGACCTTGTAGCTCCCCTTGTCGGCGAGCGTCGAGACGCGCTCAAAGCCGCGGAGCTCAAAGCGCTTGAGCGGCTTTGTGGTCGCATTGCTCGAAGCAGCAGTCGCAGTCGCAGTCGCAGTCGTAGTCGTCTTTGTTGTCGTCGTCGTCGTGGTTGGAGCCATGATGTTGTTGCTGTTGATGATGTTGTCGAGCAGTAGCAGCAATGAGTGTGATGGTGATGGAGAAGCGACAGTGACAGCAGCAGCAGTGGCAACGTCGGCGTCGGCGCAGGTGCAGTGAGCTGGAGCGAGCGGATTCGCGAATGCTCGACGCCACACGCGAGCAAAGTGGCCAACAAAGTCGCGGGCAGGCAGGCAAAGCAAGGCAGCGAGCGCACGCGGCTGCGCGCGAGCTCCAGGGAGCAAAAACGTATCATCATCCATGTGACTAGCATCGCGGCTGGTGACTTCCTGGTAGTCCAAACCGCTTCATTTGACTTCTTGGACGTCAAAATGCATGCAATAGAAGAGGTGGGGAACGCTCGCGCATCCTTTGTGTAGTTGCTGCACAAAATTAGCTTGTTGTATATATGGTTTGACTAGAATGAATACCTTTGTATCATAGTTGAAGCTACACTAGATGTGACTTGATCAAAGTATGTCTGATTCAGTTTCCTAATTATCGCTCGATTCCAGATTTCCAAACAAAACTCAGGTCTGTATTTCGAACCCAACATGGAGATGCGCCACTTTTAGACACTTAGAGTACAAATTAGTCTGTAAATGTCCACTTGTCCAAAATGGAGATGCGCGCTTCAATGCTCTATTTTTTCAAACTCACTCAAGAAGTGGATACTCTGTCCAGAATGAATGGCCACTTGATCGTCTTGATCGTCTATGATCGTCGAAGGTGATGGCGAAGTTGGCGAACGGCGAACGGCGAACATGCTGGTGTTGCTGGTGTTGCTGGTTGTTGTCGACTTCACGCGTCTCTCCCTCACTGTCTGTCTGACTGGGATCGTAGCTCGTAGCTCGAGGTCCTGTCGAGCGAGCGAACGAGAAACCACAAGTGCGTTCTAGTTCACAAGTCTCGAGGTCCATTGCCCACTCACTCGCTCTCAACGCACGCACACTCACGCACATTGCCTCTTGATCGATCGCTCTTACACTGGAACTGGACGCGCGCGCACTGGTCGTAAGCTCAGCTGCAGTGTCCCGAGCGTCCTCTTCCTTAGCGTTCTTACTCATCGACATCCTCTCCTATCAATGCTGGCAACGAGTTGCTCACGATGTTCATCTCGCTCCTTCATGCTCGCTCGCTCACACTTGCGTCCTTTGACGCATGAGAGCTGTTTGCCCTCGACCAACCAAATCCTGACCTTTCGCGAGCGCCTCGTGTCTATAGCAGCGTTTGAGCTGCGTCACGACTCAGAAGCGCGTGTGCGTGTACCGAGGTCTCATCGCGACCGCTCATGCGCAACCCTCAATGCCAGCCACTCATTCCGTCCTCGTGTGTGTCTTGCTGCTTCTGTCAGACGTACAAGCCGTCCTCGATGCAGGTTTGAGCTGTGCATGTGTCTACTGTATCGCTGCTTGTGTGTTGGCACCGCCATCGCTGGTTCCAAAGCGAGAGTGCGACGACCTCAAGTGATCCCGATCAAGAGCGACAGCAAGACTGGCGACGCAGTCGTCGTCGTCAAGCTCAGGTGAGGCGAGGACGCTGCTCGTTCTTGGTGATTCGCTTGCATTACAAAAGATCTTGCTCTTCCTTGCTGCCATCGCTCACTGTGTCGCCCATGACCTCGCTCTTGGATGCTGCTGCTGCTTCTCGTACGCGCTTGTAGCGGAGTCCAGTTGGCACGACGACCAAGCGCACAGTGTTGTTTGCAAGGCGCTTGGTCACGACGTACCCGAAAGCAGCAAGCGCAGCGACGACGACGAGTGCGCAGAGGTACTGCCACGGCAGTCGCGCTTCGTGCTTCTTCCAGCTGCTCAAGAACGAGTGGCGCGTCCAGACGTTGTGAAAGTGGCCGATTGTGAGGCATAGTCCTTCGACTGGAATGTACTTGGTGTTGTCAATGAACACGTCGCGGTAGTGGCGACCGTGCTTCTCGTGCAGCAACGCGACGTAGTCAGTCATGAGCCCGGAGCCCGAGATGTCCTGGATGAGCGATGTTTCCATGTCGCGCAAGCCGAAGAAGTGCATCATCGCCGTCTGGAGCAGCCACTTGACGTGCTTGTTGCGCGGCGCAGCAGCAGCCATGGCCCAGTTCAGGATCTGGAACGGCCGGTTCAAGCCGTAGTCTGCGCCACCCGACTCGCGGAACACAGGCTTCTCCCAGAGCAATGGCGACACCGATGCCTCTTTGCCAAACACAATGTCGCAGTCGCTCGGGAACTGGAGCTCGGATGCATCGATCACGGGCGACGTGTCCGCGTCGACTGCCAAGCCGCCGTACTTGTACAGGAGCGCAAACTTGAGGAAGTCGTAGCCGACGACCTTGGGCAGTGCGAGGCGATACGCTCGGAGCACAAATGGCTGGAAGCCTGCGAGGATCTCCTCCGCGCTCGTGTGGACAGTCAAGTTGAACCCTCGTTCTCTGTACTGCGTATGCTCCTTTGGCGCTTTGCTGATGTCGCCGATCCAGACCATGTGCACTTGCACAGGTGCGAGCGGATTGATCTGTTCGCGCTCGATCTGCTCGATGAGCTTCGGTGTCATGAGCTCGTCTGTCTCGTCGTCTATGCTATCTGCGCGTGTTGCATCTGTCCAACGCTGCGTGTTGCCTGTCGAGATGAGTCGCTTTGACAGAGCGCTAGTACTCGCTGCTGCTCGATCCGATGCTTCGGTCGAGACGAACGCTTTGACGCGCTGAAAGTACGTCAAGCGATCGCGCGGCACTGACGTCTTGGCACCAAAGAGCGCAACGCAAGCGAGTGTGATGAGAGCCGCTGTGAGCACTGCAAACCGCCGTGTCGACACGCGCGACCACGCCATGGTGCAAACTGTCGATGCGGTCAGTGCGCGACGAGCGGTCGCAACAGCGCGCGCGTGAGGTACGCTCACTTTGTATCGCTCTCAGACTGTCGTTGGCAGAAGCGATGATGATGTGGAGCGTGGTCTGTAGCTGCTGCTTCAGAGCGTTCGAGTCGCTTTTGCAAGCAAGACGCGACTCTTGTGAATCACCACACCGCCTCTTGAGATCTGTAGAAGAAGCTTGGGACGCTACATGACATGTCCAAGTCTGTCAACCACGACGACGTAGACACACGACTAGTATCAGGTCAAGATCATACACAAGACTAGGAGCTGCCTCTTTGTTCCAGCTCAACAGTTTAGATCTACGCGACTGATGCAGATGATGATGCGCGCTCCTCGACAGATCTATCCTCACTGCCGTTGTCTTTGACCACCTTGGCGACGCGAGTAGCGACGTGTGTCATGCTCTCATCACTCGTGATCTCACCCACGAGCTCGAGACTCGCGACGTAGGCGCTAAACAGCTTGTGCGCGACTGGCGCATCGTACTTGTGCATCATCGAGTAGTTGAGTCGGTCGGTCGCAGTGACGTACACGATCGCACTTGAGCCAAGGTGCGGGTTTGAGTTGTACACATGGACACTCTCGATCTGCATCGGTTCGTTGCCATCGACCGTTGAGACGTCATGCGTGAGTGCGAATGGGTACTTGCCAATGTTTGAGACGTTCACGTCTGTCGAGACAGAGTGCGGTATTGGCAGGTCTTGTACGAGCGCTGGCGAGATGTCCGAGTGGATGTTCCGGTCCAAGAACAGCAGCGTCAGTGGCATGAACGTGCTAGCGAACGAGGCATCGAGCTCCTGTTTGCACGCACGCGCGAGGTCCCAGAACGCCGTTGCGTCCAAGTCGACGCCGTGTTTCGCGAGCGACGCTAGCGGACCTGTTGCCAAGTACGTCCCGACGTGGTCTTCGTCAGCTGGTACCTCGACACGCTTGCGCATGTTAAAGTCGACGTCGAGACCAAGTGTGAACGGCTTGCGCTTGCTACTGCTGCCGCTGGTTGGTGTCTGCAGCTCGTGTTGGCCACTTGCCACTGCGTACGCGAGCACGACGGACGCTGCCAATGCACCAAAGAACGTCACGCGCTCAGCTTTACAGCGTGCGAGTGCTTTGCGCATGGTCTCTGGCGTGCCCTGCCCAAACAGCCCCGAG
>JAASFN010000300.1:0-25166 GCA_023333795.1 Globisporangium rhizosaccharum | reverse complement strand
GAGCTAAAAATGCTACCACATCATTGCCGCTGTCAATGTTTAATAAATTTCGTGTTTTCGAGCTAATTGGTGAAGAATTGCGTTTCTGTTACCAATCTGACCGCAAACTCTCGATATGACTCAAATAGTGAAAAATTCGTTTTTTGACCCTCGCGTTGCCGGTACTGTGAATTTCGGTGATCGGATTGTATCATCGCAATCGTCGCAGAACGCTCTATCGTTTTTGATATGTTTTTAGCTTCTACGAGCAAAATTGACGGTACAGCCAACAAAATAGTATTTTCCAAGACTTTTGTCGCGCACTTTAGTACTAGTAAACTTCACAATGGTTGTAAACTTTCATCCATGATCGTAAGCTTTCATCATTGCCAGTTAGCTTTCATTCATAATTCATTATAATGGCGCGAACTCCCTTTGAAATATCACTATCACGTTTTTATGATGAAAAATGGCGCGAACTCCCTTTAAAATAGCACTATCACGTTTTTGACAGCGACGTGCGATTGCTCGACGCTTCAGGTATTTACGTGGTTCGCAGCAGCAGCAGCAACACATTGGACGGACAGACGCTCGCCGCTTCGACGACACCTGCCCACCACCGCCAAGAACGAGCACCATGGCGAACACGGACCCTGTCGTCGCTAACGGCGCAGACGCGAGTGCAGCCACTGCTGCAGTGTCGGATGCTGCGACGAACGCTGCGTTCCAGGAGAAGCTCATCAACGAGGAGTACAAGATCTGGAAGAAGAACACGCCGTTCTTGTACGACCTCGTGATGACCCACGCGCTCGAGTGGCCGTCGCTCTCAGTGCAGTGGCTCCCGAGCTGCCACACGTCGGCTGGCGACGACTACTCGGTGCACAAGCTCCTGCTCGGCACGCACACCTCTGGCTCGGAGCAGAACCACCTCATGATCGCAGAAGTGCGCTTGCCGCTCGAAGACACCGAGATCGATACGCGCAAGTTTGACGACGAGACGCAAGGTATGCAACTTCTTGATCGTTTGCATGTTGCGTCACGCAACTGTCTTGTGTAATGATCTGCTCACGCAACATGCGCTTGTTGCAATGTGTGGGAATCCTCATTAGAGCTCGGCGGCTTTGGCGGCGTGTCTGGCAAAGTGGACATCAAGATCCGCATCAACCACGACGGCGAAGTGAACCGCGCGCGGTACATGCCGTCGAACGAGTTCATCGTTGCGACCAAGACGATCCACGCCGAAGTGCACGTGTTTGACATCTCGAAGCGGCCATCACAGCCAGAGGAGAACGCCGGCTCGGAGCCAGACTTTCGCTTGCTCGGACACACGAAGGAGGGCTACGGCCTCTGCTGGGACCCGCATGAGCCATTCCACCTCATCAGTGGCTCGGACGACGCAGTGATCTGCGAGTGGGACATTCGCAACGCCGGCAAGACCGTCGAGCCGCTGCACAAGTACTCGGGCCACAGCGATGTGATCGAAGACGTGGCGTGGCACATGCACCACAAGAAGATCTTTGGCTCGGTCGGTGACGACAAGAAGCTCTTGATCTGGGATATGCGCAGCGACAAGTACACAGCGCCTGTGACGCAAGTGTATGCGCACACGGCGGAAGTGAACTGCGTGGCGTTCAGTCCGTTTAGCGAGTACTTGCTCGCCACGGGCTCGGCCGACAAGATGGTGAACCTCTGGGACATGCGCAACATGAAAGCGAAGCTCCACTCGTTCGAGGGCCACAACGACGAAGTGTATCAGATCCAGTGGTCGCCGCACAACGAGTCGATCCTCGGGTCGTGCTCGCAGGACCGACGCTTGCACGTCTGGGACTTGAGCAAGATTGGCGACGAGCAGACACCAGAGGATGCCGAGGACGGTCCACCGGAGCTGCTCTTCATCCACGGCGGCCACACGTCGAAGATCTCGGACTTTTCGTGGAACCCGAACGACCCTTGGGTCGTGGCGTCCGTCGCGGAGGACAACGTGCTCCAGATCTGGCAAATGGCCGAGAATATTTACAACGAGGACGGCGAAGGCGAAGGCGAGCAGGATGACGAAGTGGCCGAGGACGACCTCGAGTAAGTGCGTGCGCGCGTAGGACGAAGCACGGGTCGTAGAGTGAGCGAGCGAGCGAGTGGATCGATGGATGATAGGAGCCACGCAGGTGCATGTACGACGGAAACGAATACAACAACTTGCATACAGCTGGACTGACAAGCAAGTTTGTTGTGCAAGTCGTGCACGTCAAGTGTTGCGGGCTGCTTGGTGCGCTGGCAAATCGCTGACGGACTTGCTTGTCAATTTCGTGTGACACGCGAGGTTGCTGACTCGAGTCGCTTCAGTCGCAAACAGACCGACAAGCACACAAGCAAGCAAGCGAGGATGGCAAGCGAGGTGCGTGCGTTCGGCGCAGTGTTTGACCTCGACGGCACGCTCCTTGACACCGAGGGCATCAGCGAGCGCGCGATCGACCAGGCAGTCGCGGCGCACGGCGCGCGCCACTCCAAGGCGCTGCACAAAGCGATCCTCGGTCGTCCGAGCGCCGAGTGGACGCGCATGGTCATCGATGCGCTCGCTTTGCACGACGCGATCGCGCCACTCGAGCTCGCGCGTCAGTGGGAGAGCAACATGCACGCCATGATGGCTGAAGTCGAGGTACTGCCTGGTGCGCTCGACCTGCTGCGCGAGCTGCGTGTGCGTGGCGTGCCGCTCGCACTCGCGACCTCCTCGAGCTCGGACGCAGTCGCTGTCAAGCGGCAGTTCCACCCCGAGCTCTTTGCCCACTTTGACGTGATCGTGTGTGGCAACGACCCAGACGTCGCACGCGGCAAGCCCGAGCCCGACATCTTCTTGCTCGCAGCAAAGCGTCTGTACGCTGCGAGACGCAGTGCAGCGAGCGACGATGCCGTCGACACTGCAGCGACTGCGCGCTTTGTCGTGTTTGAGGACTCGGTGCTCGGCGTCCAGGCAGGCAAAGCCGCTGGGATGCACACAGTTGCGATCCCTGACCCGCGCATATACGAAGACGCAGAGGAGCGCGCTGCGCTCTACCACCACGCAGACGACATCATCACGTCGCTCGCGCAGTTCCAGCTCGCACAGCACGGCTGGTGAGTGAGTGCTTGTGTGAGGCGTCCTCGCGATAGACAAAGTCCGTGCGAGCGCATCACATCGCCATAGACAAGTACTACTAGATGAGTTGTCACGAGCGAGAGAGCTCTAGAGAATACAGGCAGACTCGTGTCGCTCGTGTGGCATGGGTCATCGCCATGTCACCATGACACTCGCTGTCTATCTCTTCGTATAAATAGGAGCTATCAAACCATCAGCAACAACAGAACGACAGAGCGAGTACCACGACGGAGCACGACCCCGAGTGATGAAGGCGATGACGACAGCAGCGGGCGTGACGGACCCGCACCTGAAAGATGTCTACGCAGCGTGGCTCCGAGATCTGTACGACGACAAATCGGCCAAAGTCGTCAAGAGCCTCCGACGTGCAAAGGAACAGCAGCAACAACAGCGTGAAGAGGGTCGAAGCAGTGGTGGCGGTGTGGGACGAAAAGAGCGCAAGCTGCGTGTGCTCCAGCCGACGGAAGCAAGTGCATCAAAGCACGTCTCGCAGCGACAGGTACAGCTAGCGATGTTGGAAAAGTTTGCATGTCATAGTGCGCTCGCTGTCTGACAGAGTTGTGACGACATTCCACCAACAGGATCCCAAGCTTCCTGTGCTCGTTCGAGCGAGCGCTGCTGCTATTGCAACGTCGCAGCACGAAGCACAGCAACGTCGGCACCACGCGCTCGCAGATGAAGCGAACTGCAGTAGCTACACGTATCGCGCACCGCTCGCACCAGGACTTGCGTTCTTTGCGCTGCTCGTCACTGCAGCCGTGCATACATCATCATCAAGCAGCAGCAAGAGCAAGAGCAGCGCATCAGTCGCAAAGCATGAGCTTCATGCGTTCCCGATTCGCATTCCACCGACGCTGCTGCGCATGAGCGACGCCAATGTACTGCATCGCCAGCAGCAGCAGTCAACACCGTTCCGCGTCGCCCTGCTGTTTACACAGTCGGCACATGAAAGCGCCATGACACCAGAGGACGCGAGCAGTGACCTCGTGCTCCATGTCCACGTGTTTGCAACAGAGCAGCAGTACCGCGAACAGCGCCGCGTGCTGCTACGGCTATTTGCCAGCAGTGCTCAGATAGATGCAGTCGTTGCGGTGTCGAAAGTCGCGAGCGACGACGACGAGCGCTGTCGGAGCAAGAGCAACGTGACGAGTCTTTTGCGCGGACTCGACGAGCTCGAGGTCGCTGTCGACACGCTCTGGAGCACAGACATCGATGCCGGAAGCGCCCGTGCGATTCAAAAGTACGTCCCGTTCAAAGGGTCGACGAGCAGCAGCGCGACGCCACGTGCGTGGATCGCTCGCGCAGTGTACCGCAAGCGAGACCGCACGTCTTGGATCTGGATCCTTACGGACAGCGACAGCGCAGAGCTCACAGACTCGCATCGCGACAGCTGCCAGCTCGTCAAGTGCTCGAGCACTATGTCATGGACAGACCCGCGCTTGCTCGCAGCGACGTGCAATCAGAGCTTCGAGTCGTTGTTGCAGCTCGCGCTCACAGAGCTCGCGCTCGACTTGCTTCAGGACACCGATGGCGCTTGGTGGCTCCTCCAAGTGAAAGCGTTCCAGCTCCGGCGCCAGTCTCGCCCGAGCTCTGCAAGTGGTGCATTAACAGTCTCAGCGTCAGCGCACGAAGCAGACCGTGCAACGTCAGCACCAGATCGACTCGAGAGCATCGGTGCAGTTGGCGTGGTGCCGCACAAGAAGTGGCGCTGTGCTGGCCACTTCTGCAGCAAGCGGGCTGGCGACACCAGTGACAGCTCACACGAAGACACCTCGACACCGAGCGGATACTTGACGAAGAAAGTGCTCTTGAGCTGTGAGTTCTACGACGCGTACATGACGCGCAAAGACATGAGCGTCACGAGTGGCTTTGCAGACGTCCGCACCGCACTGGCATTCCATCTGCAGCACGAGATCTCCAAGCGCGAGCGCAACCAACTGTACGAATCCCAGCCACTCTGCAGCGCGTGTGTGCGCAAGTACCACTTTCTCCGCGAGCAGTGGCTTCGTGCGACTGGAGCAACGCCATTGGAGCCGCTCGATGCTCGTCGCACTGTTAAACGAAGCGCAGTGATTCGCACAAGCGACGAGCTATCGACTCTGTCACTTGAGAACCCACGGCGGCTACTACCGGCGCTTGCGAGTGCTTCTTCAGCGCCTACGCTGACAGCAGAGTCCGCACCGGCGATGCAATCGTCGCGCTCTGCACCGAGTGTATTGCGGCGCCATCGCATCAGTGCGAGCGATGGATCGCCAGTTGCTCCTGCTGCTTCAGTGACGACAAGTCCTCCAATGCAGAACCAACCAGCGTACGTGAGCGAGATGGAGCGCATTGAAGCGATGCTCGCAACACACGACGCTACGTTCGCATCCAGTGCGTCAACATCCAGCAGCAGCGCGAACAACCAGACGCAAGGCGAGCTAGCCAACGATGATGACGCGAACGCCACGGACTTTGCATCGCGACACTTTTCGCGCTTCTTGCAGCAACAGCACGACACAGACAGCGTCGACGAGATGTGGAAGAGCGTGTCGCTCACGCCGATCTCAGCAGCTCCTGAAGTCTCGAAGCCTCCAACGTACGCTTACAACACGTACTCGATCGCGAGTGAGCTCACCAAGCAGCTCGCTGAAGTCGATCACACTGCTTTGCCTAGCAACCACCAAGTGTCACGCGAGGTAGCGCGAAGTCTCGCTTCAACCACGACCAGCAGCAGCGTCTCGCAGACTCCAACTGCGACTGGCGCAATGCACACGATCGTGATTGAGCGCTGTCGACAAGTGTTCTACGACGAAGCGTACCGCGAGCGCGTCGTGCGTGACGCGAAAGCGCAGCTCTTTGAGCACGAGCGCGCGCTCCGGATCGTCGTGTTGCCGTCAACGCATACGCAGCACGATGTGAGCAGTCTCGCCGATGGCCACGCAAGCGAGAGTAGAAAAGACGAGCAAGACGATGCGCTCGCTGAGATGGTCCTCCGGAGTCTCTACCTCGACTTGAGTCAGTCGGCGCCGATGCAGTTTGCGCCAATGTTTCGAGGTCGCCCGTGCATCACACGTGAAGCAAGGGGATGTACGACACTGACACTCTCAATCCAGCAGTGACACGCTTTGATGCACAAGCGCGATGTGTTGGTCGCCGCTCACTTGTGCGTGTATCTGTCAGACCTCTCGTGAGGTAGCGCTCTGCGTGATCTATTCACACTCGGCTCGACAACGTTTGAGGTAGAAGGCAGGTCGTCTGGAAGTTTCAAACGGAGCGGCGCTTTACCATCTCGCGACACACTACTGCTACTGCAGTACCAGTCGCACAGCAGCAAATCACAAGACACACACACACAAACACCTGCAAGCGTCGGCGAACTCGTGCGTGAGCAACGATGGCAGACACCACCACGAAAGCACCAGCAACAGCCAAGCCAACGCCGGAGCGCAGCAGCATTGACGATGAAGACATGGTGCTTGAGCTCCCGCGGTTCGCGTTCGTGGCTGCGTGGTGGAGCATGATGCTCGTGCACGCGAGCATCGCAGCGTTCCTCTTTGCGAACAACCTCTTGTATGCGTACATGGGCGACATGAGTCTCATCTACTACAACAAGCTCCTGGACTCTGATCTCGCGGCTCAGCTCGCGCGCGTCGGTTGGGTCTTCAGCGTTGTCGGCGGCGTGCACTGCGCCGAGATGCTCAAGATGGTGCTCTTCTCGCTCCACGCGCGCGAGCTCTCGTTCCGCTTCCAGTCACGCAAGCAGAAGATCGTGCCCGCGCTGCCAGGCTCAGTGATCGCTGTTCGCGCTGCGACGACCTCCGAGGCGTCCGCGCCAGGTCCTGTAGCACCAGCGAGCGCGCCAGTACCAGCGCCAGTCCACAAACCGAGTGGGCTGCTCATTGTCTTTGCGTCATTCGCCATACTGCTTCGCGTTGCGATCACAGTAGTGCGCAAGCTCGCAGCCATGGTGCCGCAGCGTGTCAAAGTCGCGGCGCGCAAGACTGTTCGCGCATTGCAGCGTGTGCGCAAGGCGCTGTACGACCGCCGACACGGCTACATGAGCGTCCAGAGCAAGTACTTTAACTACCTCTTCCTCATCCGCGAGACGATTGAGATCGCGTCGCAGTCGTACCAGATGCACAACTCGGCCACGCTCCTCGCGCGTCCATGGGTCAATGCGTTCTTCCTCACGCTCGTCGTGATCAACTGCTGGTCCACGCCGCTCTTGCAGCACGTCCTCGCGCACTCGACTGGCCTCGAGCGCGTCATGTGCTTGATCCTCGACGGTCTCCTCGACGCTGGGAGTGCGATCGTCATTCCGCTCATTGTGTTCATCCCGTACGCGCAGACGTTTGACGTCGCGTCGCTGTCGTTCCCATCCGACGCGCTCTACGACCCGCAGTGGTTTGTCAACATGGTGCGCGAGAACCGCATGCTCTTTGCTATGTCCAAGCGCGACCTCTTCTCCAAGATCGTGCCGCACCACAGTCTCTACTCGTGCATGAAGAACATCAAGAAGTTCATTGTGCGGGCTCCCGTGGCATCACAGCGCTACAGTCCGTCGGCTTCAGACACAGCAGATGAGGACGACACTGCCATAATGAAGCCAGCGACGGCGAGCGACTCTGCACCGGCAGCCTCAGCGAAGAAGCCGCGAAAGAGACCAAAGAAGCCGATCGAGTACCCTGGCAAAGGCAAGCGTCTCGTGCACGTCGTGTTCACGCTCTGGGGCATCGCTGTGCTCGTGATCTACTTGCACGCGCGACAAGTGTCAGTCAACACGGACGTGTCGGCGTGCAAGCTCACGCTCCGGCCGTGGTTCGTAACGACGTTTGCCTGTGCATCGTACACGTTCGACTGCCACGAGCAAGGGCAAGTGGACTCGCTCGCGTCGAGCGACCTCGCGATCTTGCACACAGACTATCTCGCAGCGCTCGTGATCGCAAACTGCCCTGCGCTCACGATGCCACCAGAGCTGCAGCGGTTCCCAAACTTGCTCAAGTTCCTCATTTACAACTCGAGCATCGCAGCGTGGGACGCGAGTGCGTCGATCAACTCGCTCAGCCACACTGCGCTCGTCTCGATCTGTCTCGTTCGCGTGAACATGTCGACGTTCCCGCCCGGACTCCAGGAGTCGCTACCAACGCCGCTGCAAGACATCCAAGTCTCGACGTCGAACGTGACGGCGCTGCCAGCAACGCTCGCTGGCAAGTGGCAGCCCGTGACGATTATCTACTTTGAGCACTGCGACTTTGCCGAGTTCCCGAGCGTGCTCCTCCAGCTGCGCTGTGACTACCTCTCGCTCGCAGGCGCCAAGTTTGCAGCGCTGCCAGCAACCACGTCGAGCGCAAACTTTGGCTGGATCGACGTTGTACTTTCGAACAACGCGGAGCTCGCAGCGCTGCCAGCGAGTGGCTTCAAGGCGGGACTCCAGACGCTCTCGATCGAGAACACGGACGTGACAGAGCTTCCGTCCTGGGTCGCCTCAAGCACAAACATCGGACCACAAGGACTTGCAGTCTACGCGTACAACACGCCGTACTGCATCGACAAGCTCGCAGCATCGACAGCTTCATCGGCAAGTGGAAGTAGCAGCAGTGGCGTATCGGTGTCTGGCACTTCTGACAGTGTGATAGGGACCAGCGGGAGTGCTGCATCGACGTCTGCGCCGACAACAACAGCATCGCCAACGCCAAGTAGCAGCAGCACTGGTACCACAACAGTGACGACTGCACCAACGACAAGTGGCAGCGGTCCAGGTGGTATGGGTGGTATGAGCGGCGGGACCGTGACCGTGTACTGCGAGACGCGCGATCCGAGTGGCGAGTCGCGCTACCCGCTCGCACTCACGACTGCCGCGTTCCAGCCGCAGTAACACCGTGATTGCGACTGCTTGACCCGCTTTGAGCATTGCAAGCTCCAAGGTCCAAGCGTTCGGCTGGAAGCCTCAAACTCGAACTCGATCGTTCGTTGTCGTCACCAGGCAGGTCCGCTGTCTGCTGCTGTCGCGACAGTTGTCGTCTACAGTTGCGAACGAGAGCGAGTGCTGGACCTGTGCAACACACACACCAGCAAAGAGAGAAGAGGTCGCGGTCGTCTGCGGACTGGAGCTCGCACGCTGCGCCATTGGTCCGGTTGTGCGTGACGCCTCGACCGCGTCGCGTCAGCACATCAAGCAGCGTGCTCGTTCGTCTCCGCGCTCGAAATCGATAAAAGAACCGCTGGTGTCGCTGCCAAGACGCGCGCGCTTGATGGTGCTGTGTTTGTGCAATGCGTTGCTGTCACATGGTGGTGACGTTTGGCGTTTGACGCTCTGCGGTTCTGAGAACAGATGAGCATGCACGCTTGCTCGGTTTGTTTCACACCCGCGTGTTCGCACAGGCTCTCGGACTCTCGGGCTGTCGACGGGCAGACCGCAGTCTCAGTCAAAGCAAAGCAAACGCACCATTCTCATGAGACTCGTATGCTCGTCGGCATCCAGCAACAGCAGCACATACAGCCAACGTCGTCGTTGTTTTCGTTCCATTGACAACACACGATCGAGAAGGAGAAGCTTGGCGTCCACTGCCACCAGCGCTCACACACGTGCTTTGTGAACATGCAGCATGCGAGCGCGTCGCAGGAGCTGTGTGTGTGATATCAAAAGGATCGATCAGATAGAACTCAGACTGGGATCCACGCTCGATCAGCGTGCACCGAACCGGATGCCGCGATCTACTAAACAGTCCGATGCGACGCAAGCACTTTCGCACTGTAGCAGCCACTGAATGCCCAGGTCGCGCACCTTGACGATGGCGCTTTGCAACACACGCAACACGCAAGCTCGCAACACGCAAGCATGGACATGTAAGTGTGCGAGTGCACTGTCATGGAGCCAGCACGAGCAGATCTGCGACCTGCGCCATGGCGACCGATCGACTGACGGATCGCACTTTGTCATGTGCGCATTGTCGTCGTCGTTGAGCAAGCCCAAGCGCTATGGCGCTCAACGATCTCGACGATCTCGACGAGCGAGCGAGCGAACGCGTGGCGACTTGCGCAAGTCGATGTGCTGATTGACTGCGTCCCCGACTGTGTCCGTCATGCACCCGTCAGTGCCTGTGCAGAGACGGCTCGAGTACGAGCACGAGCATGAGCATGAATGGATCCACTTTTGCCACGTCGGGTAGTCGGTGACGAAACTGGGGCGTACAAGTGCGAGTGCGAGTGCGCAGGACATAATGCGAGGTTGGTGCTCAAGACGCTCGTTCAATGCACTTGCCTGAGCAAGCCTACAGGACGATGCGTTGCTCGATCTGGCTCGGAGAAGACCTGCAGCGACTCGGCTCCAGTGTGCTGCTTGGAGATCGCGATCGCATTGATACGAATGCCAGACAGATGCGGAGAGATATAGAGAGTTTGCGGCAGCTGAGCCGAGTTTCGAGATGGCTGCGTTCTTGCTCTTGGTCTCCACAGAGTTGTTGCGATCGTCAAACCGGTTGTCGTTGTGTGCGTCTATGTTGACCAGCCTGGTACTGCTTGCTTTCTCGCAAGCCTCAGGCTCCGATACTTGCGATCGTTTTAGTGAGTGAGCAAGCGCACAGCGGAAGACGAGCGGTGATTTGCATCAAGAGGAGGCAGTCTCTGAGGTGAGCGCATGGATCGAGCGAGTGCATGGATCGAGACGGTGCAGCAGACCAAGCAGACCGAGCACTTGCCGATCGCTCACGTGTGTGGGCAAGAAACAAGCGCGCTGGGATTCACGCTGCGGCTCTACAGGATTTATCTCGAGCGCTTCAACATGAGAAGCAGTCGGACAAGAGTGTGGAGATGACGACCTGGTCGCACCAAGCGCACTTGCACTCGAGTTGCTTGTTTGAGCAGCAAGGCAAGGCAAGCGAGAGTTGCCGAGACAGACTCGAGCCCGACAAACCAACCAAACAAGCACAAGCTTGCCCACGATTGAGTGACGGACGGAGGACTCAACCGTTCGCGCGAAACGCCTCGGATTGGTCTCCACCTCATAAAGTGAAATCAAAGTAGACGAGTGGGATCGGCCACCGGCAGGTCCGTGGCACTAGTCAGTCGGATCCCGGGCTCGTTTTTGAATGCCTCATTGCACGCACGTGCGCGGCGCAGAGAAGAGTCAAGCGTGTCAAAGCGAGTCGAGTGCCAACATCTCTTTCTGTGTGTGTTCATGTGTGCTTGTGAGTGCGAGTGCTTGCCATACCAATGCTTGCCGAGCTTTGTCGTCGGTCTCGCTGCCAAGGTCTCGAGGTGTGCTCGAGGATTCGAGGATGTTGTCAATCGGTGGCAAGCGAGTGGCTTGATATCTGCGCAAATCGCTGCGTGAAATCGGACACATGTGGTCAGACCCGCCGTTTCAGCGCACGAATCTGAACCTGGTACTGCATCTCTCTCTCACACTTGTGTTTTGTATGGGTTCGAGCTTGTTGGCAACAATTTGTTGGCCACATTAGCCATAGTGGTCGCACTACAGCGATAGCACTACAGTGATAGCAACGATAGCACTAACAGGGCTAACAGGACTAAGAGGCATCGCCAAGCTAGCGCTTTCGCCTACAAGCGGGTCCTGACGCACAACAAACACAGGCACACAAAAATCCCGACGATCGCGCTGACGCATTGAGTGGGTTTCTTGGAAGGAAATTACGAATGATAGACTGCAAAAGTGGTCAAGTGACTTGGTTTGAGTATGCCGCACGGGTGTGAGTCAAGCGCAAGTAGGAGTGGGACACTACGTCGCGGTTTTGTTGAGCTGGAGATGAGGCGGTCGGTCTGAATGTTTTGGTGATGACTGTCCGAAAGTGTGAGTTTGAGTTTGAGTGCGCATTTGAGTGAAAGCACACACAAGACAAGACAGCATTTCCACTTTTGCGCGCCAAGTCTCGACACGTTAGTGCGAGTGCGGGTGCGAGTGAGTGCGATAGACACGAGAGCGCAACGAAATCGGCGAGAAAACAGAAACCAGACACGCAGCGAACTACGAGCCTGGCTCGCGTTTGCTCCATTCACACATCCGCGCGCAATTGCAGCAACAGCCAAGCAACAGCCAACCACCACGACGGCAACAGAGCGCGCATATCGGATCTATCGGCGTGCAGCACACTTCCCACACAGGACGCATGAGGATCATGACCAAGTGGCTGAACCTGTTCAAGTTCAGCTGGCTGCGCAAGTGCAAGGTCTGCCGCGTGCGCGGGACCAAGTGCCTGTGCAAGCGGCCGTCGCTCGCGCTCGAACACATCTTCTTCCTCGAGGAGCGCAAGAACAAGTTCGGCGCGCGCAACTTTAGCCACGTGAGCGACACGATGGTCACGTCCAGCACGCTCAACTCGACGAACAACACCGTGCTCATGCGCGGCAGCTCGTTCGGCGACGAGTACGCGTTCGTCGACTACTACTACAACCCGAACCAGAGCATGAGCGCTGCACCAATGACGACTGGCAGCAGCAGTGCGCAGCGCGCGAGTCTCACAGGCAGCAACGGCGGCGGCGGGCGCGGCTCCCATAGCAGTCGCAGCAGCGGCAGTCGCAGCTCGCTCGACATGAAGAGGAAGGGTAGCAGCGGAACGAAGCGCGCGGCCCCAGCAACGACGACCACGATCGTGCGCAAGAACTCGGGCCGCATGGTCCCGACTGGCGCAGGGCGCCGGCGGTTTGAGGAGCTCCCGAACGAGTACACACTCTACTCGGACCACACGACGTCGTCGATCGCCAAGACAACGTCAGCGTCGTTCCACGGCAGCAGTCGGCGCCGTCCGCTGCGCTTGCAGAACGGCAGCAGCAGCACCACTGCGTGCAAAGAGGACGCTGCGACTGGGTGCTCGTTCAAGTTCTACGGCCGCGGCGGCCACAGCAGCAGCGTCTCGACGTCTGCGAGTACGTTCAACAGCAGTCGCGGTCCGCTCCACAGCGGCCGTGGCTTTGGCTCGAAGAACGACTCGCTCGTGCTCAGCTCGAGCGCAACGAGCTCGCTGCGCATGTCGACGACGTCGGACCGCATGAGCGTCGACAACAACTTTGGGTCGTACAACCCGCGCGGCCTGTACATTGAGCACGGATATACATCGAGCATCCAAGAGGACGACGACGACGCGACGGCGCTGCAGCAGCTCAACGGCTGGCTCCAGGCGTCGCCGACGTCGACTGCTGGGTCGTTTGCTGCGCCGCGCAACATCCACTGCTTCTAGAACAACAGCAGCGCTGCTGCTGTTGTGCGCGCGTTGCTACGATGCGCTCTGGGAGGGAACCAGAGGCGACCACGACCACGACCACGACCACCACCCCGAATAGTGTGACACTAGTAGTAACTATTTATCATCCTCCGCTCACGAGCCGAGCCGCCATCCACCAACCACTACATCATGACCATGAACATGAACAAAGTACAACAATTACCACCACTACCTCCACCTCGACACATTGGATGCCATCTCGTCGTCACGAGCGCGCTTGCTTGCTTTGACGAGCGGACAGCGCGCAGGACGAGCGCGCATCGACTCGATTGCCCGCTTCTCCTCGCACACAAACCACACACAAGGCGCACTATCCAATGCGAGACAGTCGACAGCATATCGCACTCTGTTGACCGCCGTCACACTCTGACCACATGACGTCTGGCGATTCCAAATTGCTGAGGTCAGGCGATTGCGTGCCTCGTCTGGCGAACCGACCTCTATTCAAGCGTATAGCGGTACTGCCTCACTTCAACGTCGCGAGCCTTTGGCGCCGCGACGCACTGATCCACATCCAGATGGGGCTCGATCGTGTGCTCGTGTGTGGTTTGCATTGGCTTCGGATCTCGTCACGATTGGTGCTGTGCCGACAGATAGGTCGGGAGCTTGCCTCCTGCGTCCTCGTACGCTCGGAACGCCACGTAGTCGGTCAGGATCCTGGCGAGTGAGAGCGCGAGTGTGGCCACGGCCATCGCACAAGAAGCACGCAGTTAGTGAGGCATACAGCGCGCAGTTCGTATAGTACGGTCTAATGCATGCCGCCAATGGCGATCTCTGCAGCTGCGCGCACACACACACTGCATGCGCTCGTATAACAGTACCTCGCGACGGCGTGTCCTGCGTGGCAGCGCTGCCAGTCCGTCCACGTGATCCGCAGCGGGTTTGCTGGTGCCACGATGTCAAAGACCTGCGTCTGGGACACACACAGCCACAGCCACACATGAACGACAAGGTCGTTAGGTGTCCGCCATGTCCGTCGACACAGCCGCGATCTTGGAAGCATGCGCTCGCGCGCGTGTCGTTGCACTGCGCATTCGAGTCCGAATGGATGGTGGCGACGTACGCGCAGGCGCCCGACGGACGCAGCATGCTCGTCGCTGTCGTTGTCGCTGTCGTCGTCGTGCGACCGGATCTTCTGCACGAGGTCGCGGAGAAAGTAGTCGAGCGTGAACTTGTCGAGGTAGCCTTGCTTCTGGAAGTCCAAGCAGCTCCAGAGGAACTGGTCGACGTACACACACATGCAATTCGTCACTACCATGCACTACCACCACACATTGAATGCGATTCTCCCAGCGGTCAGTCGAGTGCTAGTGTTCTTGCTGCGACAGCAGTACCCGAAGCGAGGTCGCAGACGTCTTGTCGGCCATCAGCAGCGTAAAATCGACGAACGCTTTGTAGTCCATCTCGCCGTCTGGCGGGTACGTTGGGCACTCGGCAAAGACCTGTGCGATGAACGCTGGCGTGAGGTCGTGCGTTGGCTGCTGCTGCAGCGGGTTGAACGCCTTCTTCTTCCCATACTGCTCCATCTCGCGCGCACTCAGCATGCCGTTCTTGTCGGCATCGAGCTGCGTGTACTGCCGATGGATGTTGCGCACTGCGCTCGGGTGGAACCGGTTGTGTTCGGCGCTAAAGTGCTCGTGCATCGTCGGGTCCACGAGTTGGAAGAACTCTTGGAGGGCTGCACACTCGAGCAAGTCGTCGACGAGAAGCAGTCCATGTCGCTTCTTCGTGTCGTGCGGAAGGAGCAGGGCACGCGTACAGATCAGCTCGTAGTATTCGAGGAAGTCCGACTGCGTCATACCGCATGAGATCAGTCAGTCTGTCAGTCAAACTCTGAGCGCTTTCGAGCAGAAGATGAACAACGCGCGATAGAGTCTCTCACGTCCACGTCCAGGTGCGACTTGACTGCGCGCGCAATCAGCTCATGGATCAACGCGATGTACTCGTGCTCTTGCAGCGCTCCACCGTTTGTCGTTGAGCGCACGCGGGCACTATCGACCAGCACTGCCATGTTAGCATGGCGTCGCACACGATTTGAAATCACAAGCGAGAGCGTGAGCGCGCACATACGTACCTCAAGAGCTTTGTGAGCGAGAGCGAGAGCTGCAGTCGAAAGAGGTACTCGAGGAACGCGAAGCCGTTCAGTGTGCCGTCGTCGTTGACTGCGAGCTATACAGGTCGCTCAGACAAGATCTTAGACTCGAGATGGTTCGTGCAACTACAGTGGACACTCGCAATGCGCACAGTCCGCACCATGAGGAAGCACTGCGCAGGTAGTAGCTGCTGGACCTTTTCAACAAGAGCTGGACCGAGTCTCGGACTCGCGCGCAGGCGCTCAAAGTCGTCGAACGAGAGCGAGATCGCCACGTGGTCGTCGCGCATGCGGTCGATCGCGACAATGCCTGACTTGATGCCGCTCTGCCGCAAGATCGCTTTCTGGTAGCCCGAGAGCCCAGGATCATCTTCGCATTGTCAAGCGATGACAGCAGCAGCAGCACCATGAGCTCGACTACCACGAGCAAGAGCTTCCATCAAGTGCGCCCCTAGTACTCAAACACTGCGTTTGCAAGCGTACATGCGTGTGTGCGCACCACGTCGAGCAGCTGGGTCCACTCGTCCGGCGTCAGCACCAACGCGTCGAGTCTCTCGTCAACGCGTCGGCGCACGATTGCGTCGCTCAGTTGTGCAGCGCTGCTCGGTGTCGCGACCCGATCGTGCGACTGCAGCGATAGCAACAACGAGCAACGAGGAGCGTCAGAAGCGCAGCAGTCAGTCGACGACTACACAGACGCTAGCGAACCTCTATCAACTCTGATCTGCATCACCGCAAGCACGTCTGTGCGCGTACAGAGTAGAAGAAGCGCGGGATGCTCGCAAAGCTGTCGTGGCGGCGCTGCACTACCGTGTCGACGCGCAGCTCCATGGCGCCGTCTCCTTCTTGTCGTTTAGCGTCCGAAACGTTCCAGGCGGCGCCAAAGACCTCTAACCTGTCTGGTCAATGCGTTTCAAAGCTGCTAGTTTCGATGCGAATGCCTGTCTCCTCTCGAGTCTCTCTCTCTCTCCTCAAGTCAGGTAGTGTTGCTTGCTTGTGGCAACAGACTAGGACAGCGCTTTCAACGACGGCGACCTGAGCGTATGAGCTCGACTCGCTTCACTGGATCGCAGCCACGCGTTTCGTGGCGTGGAGCACGGCCATTGACCGCTCGAGCGCATCGAGCTGCTCTCGCAGAGCTGGTGCGATGCGATCGACTCCATCTTGACAGCTGAAGACAGACAGCGCGCACCCCATTCAGTCGTGAGTCACGTAAACACGAACTACAGATGCTCACAGACGCCAGCAAGATCGGTCCAGGACGCACTCGCTTACGACGTCGTGCGCTTTTTGCAGCGACCGACTGTCTCGACTCATCTTTGCTGCGAACTGCAGCAGCAACACCAAGAACAACCATCCAGTTAGCCATGGGTGAATCAGCAGCACTCGTGCGAGCCGCAGCAGCAGCAGTAGTAGTGAGGCGCAAGCGCACCTCTGTGTTACCAAAGAACACGAGCACGCGGTCGACTTGCTCAAACGCCTCTGCAGCTGCTTGACCGAGTCCAATGAGCTGCGGTGCCGTGCTCGTTGTTCTGATCACAACGTCCTCTGATAGCATCGCTTGCGCTCTGCGTGGTGCATGTGTGAGAGAAGGAGAGAGCACCAAGACGTGAGCGTCCGGTGCCCAACACCGCATTCAAGCAGCACCACACCTCGTGCAAACTAGCGAGATGCCGTTTGCACAGACACACCGCTCAATCAGCGCCACTGCGTTGCTCAAATGCTTGCCCAGCTCTGCGCTGAGCGCTTTCGAGTCGCTATGGCCACTCTGGTCTCGCACATCGGCTGCTGTCGTTCCTGAAGCAACTGCTGAGCCAGTGAGCGCACAGAGTCGCGCTCTCGCTACCTCGATGCGCTGCTCGAGCCCTTGCGCTTGCTTTTCACACCGCCATCATCACCATCAACAGCGTTATCAGTACATGTCATCTCCAGGTATGAGTTGAACGGCACAACTTGGCCAGCACGCAGCACTCGTCAGCAGTCTGCACCTGCTCGATGAACGCGACGTCGCCTGCGATCTGCTGCTGCGTCGAACGTGTGCTACTGTCGGCTGCAGCGAGCAGCTGGACGCTCCCTGGAAAGAGCTCGCAGCGACTGTCAAAGAAGCTCTCCTGCAAACATCGTCACCACCAACAGCAGCGATCGTGTCAGCCTCGAGACCAGAGCGCTCGCAGTACAGAGCAGCCAGTCGACTGATGCCACGAACCGCGTGTGTTGCGATGTCATCGAGTAGTCGGCGCGACTCTGCTAAGCAAGCGTCTTCGCCTTGCTCCTGCAGTGAATGAGTGAGTGACATGTCACACACACAGACACACACACGTCAGCACCACTGGTGCGACTGCTGCTACGTCGAGGCAGCGACCACAAAGACTTTCGTACCTCCAGCAGTATCCGCCCATAGACGCACTCTGCGATGAGCGATAGCTGCACACATGCAGTCTCAAGTGCCATGACGCCGTCTACTAGCACACTCGGATCAGCCACACCCTGTAGACGCACCAAACGCACACATCGGCAGCAAGCGCATCAACTCAGTCACTCGAGAGCACCAGCAATAGTGTCGGGACGGAAGAGCATGCACGGCAAGCAGATGTGTCTTTCACAGCCGTATGCTCGCATCTATGCTGCGTGAACGAGCACACTATACCGTCAAGTGCAGCCACTGCAGCAGCTCTTGCTGCGATGGCTCGTGCCGCGTCCAGCTTTCGTCGTCAGACAGACGAAGCGCTGGCGAGCGGTACACGGCAAAGAGCCACAGCACCAGCGTCTTGCGGAACGCGCTTGATGACACGCGCTGCAGCTGCTGCTCATTGGCGCCTCCGACGCACAAGAACGCCGGGCAGCGCAAGCGCGCAAGGCATTCGTCGAGCTTGGTGTTGCTGATCATGTTGCCGATGAGGAGTTGATGCACCTTGAAGAGGTTGAATAGTAGCCCAATTCATCGATTCTATCGCAAGACAAATGTAGGACAAAATAAATATCGTACAATTTGTCCATCGGATATAAACATCGTACAAAACTAATGTCGTACAATTATCCGTTGGATCTCACTACTCGAGCACGATGTAGTACTATTCGTCGATCCCAAGCTCGAACCGTACGAAGAGTACTGCGCGAACTCTTCAATGGGAAGAGCAAAGCTCAAAACAATCTTGTGGCTTAATCTCGTTGAGTCAAAGAATGTACAACGCGATCATTCAGAACAGTGGTACTATTAGTTCCGTTGTACTTGTTCAAGACACAAGTACCTGTTGGGATGATCAAAAATATACTAAGCGCAGGTCCTAAAAGGACTTCAACCATGTTTAGAAAGGTCCCCACCGTTATGAGACGTCCGCACCATTACACAACATGTGCAAGAAGACAACAAGTTCGACGAAATTCACAACATGTTCAACGGGGAAGCGCTTGGCGAAATGAGAAAGAGACCACAGGTGTGTCATTGTGTTGTTATCTGACTTGTTGCTGTTCGTTTACGTGCTTTCATACGTGCTGAACGCGAACGTGCGATACTCGGCCGCCTCATGCGCTGCCTTAGCAAACTCAACCGCGAACTTGTAATCGAAGCAAGAAGATAGAGTAACGACCACAGCGTTTGAAGCAGCAATAGCACTAACGACAGCACTAGCAGTTGCAGAAGCAGAAACGACAAGGCATGTGGAAGGGGATAACAAGTGTGCCATTACGTTGTTATCGGCGACCAGTTCGTGACGCTTGGAAATGGCGACGAGCAAGTCACCGAGCGCTGATGACGTGAACGAGAACACGAAGACGTCGAGCGTTCGTCGAGCGCTTCCGGCGACGTGCAGGAGCAGCGCAAACGATTCGCGGCTCTGGCGCAGCGACTCGCCGAACCAGAGCGTGCGCGTGCCGGGCAGCTGGAAGCGCTCGATATACTCGCTCAAGACGATGAGCCGCACCACCGTGCCACGGGCAAGCGTCTCGCGGTCGTGCGGGAGCATGGCGCGCGCGCTCGATCTTGCGGCGGAGTGCGGCGGGCGTAAACTCGAACATTGGTGCGACGATATTCACTGGAATGTCTGAGAAGACAACCAGGAAGATCGCGCGCACACATATGGGGTCGCTGGCGCGCGTGTACGGGCGTACCGGCTTGTCGGGGTCGCGGAAGCCTGGCATGCCTGCGCGTCGATGTTCTCGTTGAAGGGTGAGCATGATTGAGTCTTCTGAGTATTTTTCATGTGTCTGCCGCAAACTTGTTTAACGTAGCTCGTAAGAAACCTAGCTCGTTGCCATCAGCAATGACTAAGTGGCGGTTGTTGCTTGTGTAGGTTGTGAAGGCGCTCAACACTCGCTGAATACACACACGTCTACCTCATGACGAGCAGGCATGAGATGGAGAAGCCAAATTCAAACATCAAGGATCTGCCCGACAAAGTTAGCATCTTCTGCCAGCATTCTGGCACTCTGATGCACCGCAAGGTATGCTGGCATTGACACTGTCAATGAGGTTGGCACAAGTGTGAACTCACACACACACTCACAATGCACACAGATCTTCATCATCGACGAGCGTCTGGTCATACACGGCTCAATGAACACGTCCCGCGAGGCTCTTACGACCAACTCTGAGACCGACACTTTGGGAATGTGGGGTCCTCGATCATATCCAAGTCCATGTAAGTCCCTTTGTATAGTTCGTACGTCTACACAAGTGACATGCGCAGAGGTTTAAGAAGTTAAAAGGGTGCGTGTAGCTCTATACACGCGGTATACGCAGTTTTAAGAATAGAAACGTGTGCCTTTCAGGGACAAGAACCTCATTGCACTCTAAACAATCCATAGACAACGCACTTGTACTTGTACTTGTCTGAGGTGGACTTTGTTCCGAGTATAGACTTGTGTTTGTGTACCCTAATGAAAGAAAGGAAGACCAGTTGTACGGTTTCGTACGTGATAAATATCAAAATCCCGCATCAAATGGGATTTTTAGGATTGTATGGGATTTTTTTGGATTGTGTTGTATTTTGTACAGTTAGCTGCATTCATACAAACAATAAGTCATTTGACAGTGGGTACACACTAGAGGGAAACAAGTGCGAGCGTCAGAGGAAACACGTGCGAGACAGTAGACGAAATGGCGCGCGATGCCGCTCGCAGAGGCACGTACGACGCACTCGCGAGCACAGAAGATGGCGCTGACGCGCACAGTGCCCACACGCTGCCAGATGCGACAGTTGGAAGCTGCACGAGTCCACGCACGAATGCCGCTCACAAACGCGACGTGGTTGCAGGGTCGACCGCAGAAACGCCTCTGCTCGCTTCTTCGACGCAGTGGACGACGCCAAGCAGTGGAGATGGAAAGCGAAGCGATGCAGACAGCGCTCGCATTGACCAAGTGGATGGCGTGGCGCAGACACTCGAGCGCGTGCTGCATCCCGACTCGCCGACGACGCCGCTCTGGCGCAAGTTCCTGTTCCAGTACTTTGACGGCCACCTCGCTTCGCCGGATGGCGTTCAGCCCAGCAACATCTGGGAGCTCCAGCACGAGTGCAAGAGCAAAGTCGTGGCTGACAAGCTGCGTACACTGTACACTCATGATCGCGCTGCTATGCCGACGAGCGAGCGCGATGGCTGGCGGCTCGCACACGCGATCGTCTGCATGGAGTGGCGGAGTCTCGTCGCAAGCGGACTGCTCTCGGTCGTGAGCGTCATTGTGAATGCTGGCAAGCCATGGACGCTCTTCTCGCTGCTGAACGTCGTGATGGCCGAACGAACGTTGTCGCTCGTTAGCCCAACGGTCTACGCGCACTTGCTCGCGCTGTACGTGCTCCATGTGCTCGAGCACGGGTTCGTTGGCCTCGCGTCTTGCCAGAGCTTTCAAATCGAGATGCGCGTCGTCAGTGCGCTCCGGGCGCTCATCTTTGAGACTGCGATCGGCGAGCCTACGCAGCAGCGGCTCGAGGACAAGAAGCGCATCGCCGATATCACGACCATGTACGAAGACGACACGGTCGCAATCGCTGCTACCGTCGGTCTCATCCACTCGGGCTGGACCCGACCCGTGCTACTTGCGCTTGAGGTCTACCTCTTAGTGCTCGTGTTCGACTCAAAGGCAATGCTGATCGTCGCCATCATGGCGTTACTGCTGCTCGCGCAGTTCGCTGGGCAGATCTTCGTCAGCTACTTGCACAACACGTGGCGCTGCGCCGCTGCGACGCGCTTCAACCTCGTGCACGAGTGCTTCAAAGGCATCTTGATGGTCAAGCTCAATGCGTGGGAGGCAAAGTTCCGCGCAAAGCTCGCGCACGCTCGCCGCGTTGAAGACGCGCCACGCCGCGTCTTTGGCTGCGCGCTCGCAGTGAGCAATGCACTCGGGAGCAACAGCACGCACATCTTCTCGGCGCTGTTCTTCACAGCTGTGGCGAGCGAAACGAGCTTGTTCTCGCCGGCGCAAGTGTTCACGTCGCTGATCCTAGTCGATCGCATCAAGCACCGGATGGAGAGCTTCATAGCCTTTGGCGTTCGCACAATTCGCGGCGTAGCGGCGATGCGCAAGATCGACAGGTACCTTGGCAAAGCGAAGACGACAGAGCGCAGTGGCGCAAGGATAACGAGCAGCAGCGCGAGTGCGAAAGCCACTGATGACCATGTCGTCGCGATCGAGCGCGCGTGCTTCACAGAAGGTAGTGGCACGAGCGCAAAGGTGCTACTCGCGAACGTGAACGTCAAGATCCGTCGCGGGCAGCTCGTGTTAATCCGCGGCGACGTCGGAACCGGCAAGTCGACGCTGCTGCGCGCGATGCTCCTCGACGCACAGCCGCTCTACGGCAACGTGGCTGTCGACAGCAACTGCCGCGTCGCGTACTGTGCTCAGGAGCCGTGGCTCCAAACGCTAAGCATTCGCGACAGCATCCTCTTTGGCACGCCGTACGACGACGCCAAGTACCAGTGCGTGCTGGACGCCTGCTGTTTGCTCGACGACTTGAAGATACTGCCGCACGGTGACGCCACGCGCGTGGGACCGAAAGGCGTGAACCTGTCAGGTGGTCAGAAGAGTCGCATCGCGCTCGCTCGCGCGTGCTACGCCGACGCTGATCTGTACATCCTCGACTGTCCGCTCGCGAGCGTCGATGCGATCGTCCAGAGTGACGTGTTTCAGAAGTGCATCGTCGACTTACTGCGGTTCAAGACCGTCGTGCTCGTGAGCCACAACCCTGAGATCGCGACGTCGGAGTTTGTCGACCAAGTCGTGACAGTCTCAGACAGTACGTACGTTGACGTCTTGGACTGCAGCAACTCGTGCGGCAGCCGTCGCGTGAGCGCGTTCGAGCAAGTAGCGCCTTGGAAACGGACTTTGCACTCGCGCGAGAGCTCAACTGCCACGATCCACTGCAGCCTGAACCTGTGGGCGTGCCACACGACTGCTCCAGTGACCGCGCACAAGCCGGCGCAAGCGATCAGCCACGAAAACGAGGTGAGCTCGATCGAGAGCGAGCTCGTGACACTGCCGAAGCAAGTGCTGCCGTACCTTTTGCAGCGCGAGTTCTGGGCTCCAATGCTGCTGTCGATAGCAGCCACGTTGCTTTGCGGCGCTGCGCTAGTCGCGAAAGATCTGTGGCTCGTTGGATGGATCGCCTCGACCAATGACCACACAATGAGCAACGACATGGACGCAGCAGTCTACAGCGGACTCGTTGCGCTCGCTCTCGTCGCTTGCACTGTGGAAGGCGTGATGACAACGCTGGCGTTCTCGCGAGTGGCAAATCGACTGCTCGACGCCATGACGCAGTCGCTGCTCCAAGCGCCCATGGCGTTCTTCTACACAACGCAAGTGGGCGAGATCCTCAAGCGCTTCTTCAATGACATGGACGACTTGGATGGCAATCCAGCGATGTTTGCATCCTACTTCTTCCGCTACGCGACGCTGCTGCTCTTTCAAGTCGCGATCATCTGGTACTTGATGGGCATCGTCGGCGTCCTTGTCGTGCTGGTCGTGGTCTTTGCATTCGCGACGATGTTCCCAGTGAAGCAGCTGTACCGATCGCAAGACCCGCAGTCGAATGACGACGCAAAGCGGCTAAACTTCATCGCAGAAGTCATGGACGGCGCTGCGAGCATTCGCGCATTCGGCAAGAACCAAGTCGAGCGCTTTCGCGTCGAGCACGGACTTGGCTCGGACGACACGATGCGGCGCGTGTACTTCATGCGCTGCTTCAACTGGTTCGTTGTCATGCGCTTCACGCACGTCTACGGCGTGCTGTTGAGTGTGCTGGCACTGCGGCTACTGAAGAACGAGTTCTCGCCCATGGAACTCGGACTCACACTGCACTACTTGCTCATGGTCGACGAGAACATCATTGGCGTCGCAACTGGGCTCGTTAACTTTGCCTGCCGCCTTCCGTTTGTCCATCGCGTGTGCGAGTTCTGCGCGATCGAGCCCGAGAGCAGTCTCCAGATGCACCAGACTCTGCAGCCTCCACGCGGGTGGCCATTCACAGGCGCCATTGCGTTTGAGAACGCCACGTTCAGCTACTCTGGCAAGCCTGACCGCGACGTTGCGCTTCGGAACCTCACGTTCACAGTCGCTGGCAGCCAAAAGATCGGCGTTGTCGGTCGCACCGGCTCGGGCAAGAGCTCGCTCGCAATGGCGCTCTTTCGGCTCCATCCACTCGTGCAAGGTCGGATCCAAGTCGACGGTGTCGACATCGCTCGACTCGACCTGCGTGCATTGCGCAGTAGTTTCTGCATCCTTCCGCAGACGCCGATGTTCTATCGATGCACAGTGCGCCACTACCTCGACCCGTTCGACGAGTTTCACGACGGAGATCTCTGGCACGCAGTGCACCAGTGCGGACTCCAAACGAGTGTGAATAGACTTGACGCGGAGCTCTGGGACGACGGCGAGAACTGGAGTCTCGGCGAGCACCAGGCACTGTGCTTTGCGCGCGCACTGCTCAGGCCGTCGCGCGTCCTGGTTCTTGACGAGTCGTTCTCGGCGCTCGACCAGACGAACGAAACGAAGCTACTGGCACTGCTCCGTGACGCGTTTGCGCAGTCGACTGTGTTTCTGATCACGCATCGACTGGACCAAGTGCTCCAGTTCGACAAGATCGTCGTGATTGAAAACGGCGAGTTGCGCGAGATCGGGTCGGCCGAAGAGCTCGCGAGCGACCCGAGCAGTGCGTTCTACGAGTTCCTCGAGACGACACTGTTGACGCTGTAAGTATGCATCGATTCTATCGACAATCTTAGACTGTATGGTTTCACTCCAATCAGCTGTGCGTCTTTCTATGCCGGTTCATCTGGTTAGCGAGATTGACAACTCCCACTATGCATCCACTTTGCTCGTCTCGTGGTAGAACACACTCAATGGACTGAGTGCTTGCTGGCAGAGCATAGATGACGTGCGCTGCTCGTCGAATGAGCTCCGATGAATGACCCTGCAACATACACACAGAGATTCGTTCGTACCGCCTGCAAGAGACTGCCATTGTCGCCGGTAGACTGCTGCTACAATGGCGTTCAAGCTGCTCACGGGCGACTTGATCCGCCTCGTCGAGACGCCGCACGAAAAGGCGCACGAGCAAGTGCTCGCGCTCGGCGGCCTCGAAGGCATCGCTGCGGCGCTCAACGTCGACTTGCACCAGGGTCTCGACAACAATGACAAGAACGACTTGCTCAAGCGCGAAGAAGCATTTGGCAAGAACTACGTCGCGCCGCCGCGGTCCAAGTCGTTCCTCGAGCTCATGTGGGACGCATTCCAGGACATCACGATGATCGTGCT
>JAASFN010000299.1:0-25312 GCA_023333795.1 Globisporangium rhizosaccharum | reverse complement strand
TCGGACCTGTTCCTCAAGGACATCCCGGCAGTCACGTCGAGCTGCGTGCCAAAGAACGCAGACGGCGGCTTCGCGACGCGTGACGACATTCGCAAGACGTTCCAGGTGATTATCGACCAGATCATCGACTCGTCAAGCAACGAAGGATGCAGCGTTTGCACAGATTGCATTGGGGTTCATCCACAGTCGGCCATACCCATGCAAGATCACAGAGCAACATCACCGCTGTATGCACGTCCACAAGATGCACAAACACAACAAGGTCGCAGACCATTGCACATGCTATTAGGAACAAGGGGGACGGTGCACATTTGCAGCGACAGTCGCTAGCAGCTCCAGCGGTGACGCTAACGATGACGACGACACTGGTGCGCTTGCAGACCTCGCCTCGACGCTTTGACAACCATCACAGCAACAGGAGATCGTGGCACAACACAACCATTGCGAGCTGGTAGCTTGCCTTGGTGCGCGCACAGACGTCGTGTCGAGTGTGCTTGGGCAAAGGTATGGTTCGTGCAAACGCTCATGATCGCTGACGACTTGACGCGACACTTCTTGGAGCGCTAGTGAGCGGCACACGAGCGCAAGTGGCGGGAGCACAAGCTGCTTCTGCGACGAAACGGTGCTTCGCGAGCTCTCGCAAGACGATGATGATGTTGCTGCTGTGGTTGCAAAGCTCTTCTCGACACCATCGCACTTGAGCGCGTTTGTCCGAAAGAACCACGGTGGGAACGCACGCACGTCGCTGCCATGAGTACGCTTGAGCGTCTTGAGTCGCTGTCTCAGTGCGAGCTTCGAGTGTGTTGAGTGTGCCATGTACGCAGCAACGCGGTCCCATGGAATCGGCTTGCCGCATGCTGTGAGTGCCACTGCTAGTTGCACGAGCTGGCGGTCTTCGTCGTCGGTAAAGTCCGCCATACTGGTGTTGTCGCTGCTGGCGAACTTACAGCTGCTGTCGCCGCACTTGCGTTGACGCTGTTTTGCTCAAATGGCACACAACACTCGTGCGAGAACAGCGTTTGCCATGCGTCTGTGATGTGTTGTGATCACCGGTATGTCGTCTCCTCTCAAACACACGCGAGCGCTCTTCCTGAGAGAAACACACCGAGACACGTGCACACACGCCTGTGACCTTGCTGCTGCTGCCTCATGAGTGTGAGTTGCAGCTCCGTGTCCCCACGTTGGAGCTTGTGGCGCAGCGCGCTGGTTGCTTGGTTGCTGTTGGTGCCGTCTTCGTCATTTGCGTCCTAGAGTCTAGACCTGAAACGACGCGAGCCTGCATTTAGACGTCGAACGAACGAACGCGAGCGAGCGAGCACAGGAGGCTGTTTGACGGTCAGTCAGCAGTGCTACGGTGCACACCGGCAAGCAAGCGAGCGAGTGTGGACGACGTGCGTGCGTGTGAAAGCAAGCGGCATGGATCATGGCGGTGGCGGTACGCCAGGAGCAGAGGCAGCACCATCATCCGATGCTGGCGTGACGATCCACCGATCTGCAAAAGGACCGACGCTTGCAACGACAACTGGCGCTGTCGTTGTGATCAGTGGCAAGAACACGAGTCCGCACGCATCGCAGCAGCAGTACCAGTCACCAGCAGGAGCAGCATCGAAAGAGCACCTTGCTGCTGGCGGCAAACCCTCGTTCTTTCTCGCTGTGCTCGCGCCGAATGCTGACGCTGCGCTGCAATTCCTCGCGAACCGCCCGCCTGGCGCACACTTGCTCGTGAAAGACGAGGACGAGAACCTCGCAGTGTACGTCAAGTTCCGCCAAGCCGTGCGTGCGATCGTGGTCGTGAAAGCCAAGGAGCTCAAGAAACAGGACGACGCGATCGTGTGGGGTCGACCGTACCGCGCACCACCTGAAGTAGTTGCATCAGGCAGCGCAGCATCGCCACTACCGCAAACACACTCGACGATGATGACACCTGTGCATCGACTATACTTGCCGCTAGAGCTCCACGCACCGCTCGAGCAGTGCTGGAAGCGCTTCTTGCCACAAGTGAAAGCGATCTTGCTCCAGATGTGCTGCGAGCCGTCCTTGGACGAAGACATCAAGCTCGACGACTGGGGCGCAGTCGTGAGCAGTGCGCAGACACCATGTATCATTGCTCTCACAGCCCAGTCATGTGGCTTCTACTTCATTGGCACAAACAGCGGTGCAGCTGCCAGTTGCGCCTCTTCTTCGTCATCGACAGCCAGTTCGAATGGCAGTAGTAGCAGTGGCAGTGCAGTGCCAGTGCGCCACGTTGAGCTCGACTTCCAGAAGCACGTCATCGTCGTCGCAGACGGCACGTTCAACCCGTCAGCGTTCATTGTCTCGACGCACTTCTCAAGCAAGAAGCTCTTTGACGCCGACCTCACGTACGTCCATGCGTACTGTGTCTTGTGCTGTTGACTACTGCTGCTGTTGACTGATCGGTTGTGCTGCTGCCTCGATTCCCGTCAACTAGGTTCAAGACCCTGCGCGACAACTTCCTCGCCCCAGACCGTGTGATGATCAAAGAGACGACAGTCGCAACGATGCCAGTGCAGCAAACGATGTGGCAGAACTGCGTCGAGCTCAACTCGTCCGACCCAGAGTTCACGCTCCTCGCGGCGCTCCAGAGCGTCTGCTGGAGCATCGTTCCGCACGAACCACTGCCAGACTTGCTCCTCGATGCACTTCGGAACCTCCACGTCTTCTTTGCCGAGTCATACGCCACAACGAGCAGCGCGATCAATCGGAACAACAGCAACACTACGTCGCCGCCAACGTGGCCAAAAGAAAAGATCCGCATGGCAGCGCAGATCTTCCCGTACTTGCTCGAGCTTCTCGTCGCGGCAGCGTCTGGCTTAGAGGCGATCGAAGCAACAACAAGCACAAGCAGCAGCAGTGGTGGCTCGCACCGAAACGTCCACAAAGCAAACAGCGCGTCGTCGTTCCTCTTCCCACCGCAGAAGCTCAAGCTACTGCACCAGTTTGCGCGCGTCATGCGCTTTGACATTGTCCACATGATGAACCGCTGCAACGACGCCATGCTGTACAAAGTTGCGCACCATATCTTCCAGTTCTACTCAATGCGGTGCGACCTCCCCGCTGAATTCATTGAGCTCGTGCGCGACCTTCTCACGCTCGCCCCCGAGTTCCGCGCACTCTTTCTCAAGAACCAAGGCGCGAACTTGCTCTGGAAAGCGCTCCACACTGGCGACCGCTTCCAGCTCGGGTCTGCGAAGACCATTGCCGGCATCTCGCCGCTTGCACAGGCGATCCTGCGCGCGAACGCGCAGTCGACCACAACGATGTCAGCAAAGCCAAAAGCTGCAGCGGAGCGCCGGTCGTCGCTCTTTGGACTCGGGAAGAAAGCGCAGCCGACCAAGTCGCGCAAGTCGATTGACTTTGGCACAACGTTTGCGATTCCAGTCGTCTCGCACGTCAAGCCACTCGTGTTTCTTCGGCTCAATCCGCTGCTCGTGCAGTCTGAGCTCATCGCAAAGCTCTGCCGCGGGCACCTCGAAGTGCCGCACGACAAAGTCGAAGCGAACTCGGTCGGAGCGATGTACGCGTTCTGCTATTGCTCGGATGTTGCGCACACTCGAGCAAGCTCCGAGACGTCGCTCGAGGTGGCGAAGAAGACGTCTTCGCACCACGCTGGCATCTACAGCTCGTGCAAGCGCAAGAAGCGGTTCAAGCTGTCACCCAAGATGTGCATGTACGAGCTCGTGCTCCAGCTCGCGCTCGAGTTCCTCTATAGCTCGTCGACCAAGACGTGGGACCGCGACGTTGGGCTCTTGCTCCGGCTTGAGAACATCCACGGCAGCTTGACAAACGAAGTGCTGCAGCAGATCAAAGACGCCGCTGCCGCAGTCGCGAGTGACGACATTGTGCTCGCACCAGACGACGTCTTGCTTGGACAGGACAGCTACTGCCGCATTCGCGTCGTGATCACGTGCGTCTCGACGCTCTATCGCCTCGAACTCAAGCGCCGTAACCAAGCCAAGATGGCGCTCGGCGACAAGAAGTACTGGTACTTGATCCACTTGTTCCGGACCGAGCTCCGCGAGTTCAACGAGTACCTCGAGAGCTGCGCCGACAACGACTCGGACTCGGACGGCGACAACGACGATATCGAAGCGAATGATCGTGGAAGCGAGACAGACGACCCGGACCGTGATGGTGCAGCACAGACAAGGCGAACTGAGCTGCTTGCGCACATGGCGATGTTTCGATGGATCCCCAGGTCGCTCGTTGACGAGTGGATCGTGCTGTCGCTCGAAGACTTCTTGCAGACCGTCACGAGCTTGAGCACGCTGCTTGAGCGCACAGAGGCAACGGGATCGACGAACCTCGAGCACGTCCAGTACGCGTGTCAGCTCTTGCAGATCTTCCAGTTGGTCATGAACCGATCGACCGATAGCGACGTCCAGACGCTGCTCGTGCGCGTCCTCAATCGCGGCTGCTTCCCGATCACAGCGCTCTTGCGCCAGCTCACGACAGTCGCACTGACGTTCGGGAACCTCGTCGACAAGCGAACGAGCTACGTCATTCAGACTGCGATCCTCGGCTTCCTCAATGCATTCGTGACGCTTGACGTCGCACTGCCGACTCGGAACGCTTGGACTCAACGTAATCCAGACAATGGCACAGCCAAGTCTGAAGACGTCGAAGTGCTCGAGCAGCGCAAAGGCGTGCTCATGGCAAGCGTCTTGACGCTGAACCCGTGCACAGGAGCCGATGAACCGAGTCTCTGGGAGTACATGGTGCTCTCGCTGATTGAGCGCAATTGCTTGCCGTCATTCAGCGACGACAAAAAAGCGGGAACTCGCATCTCGACACTGAGCGTCGTACGGTCGTTCCAGCAACAACTCGAGCCACTGGAGCTCTCGTGCAAGCACCCAGCGTATTTTCGCCTCGTTGAAGCGTTCTTGCAGCTTTTGATGAAGTTCGACACGTCTGTCGTACCGGACAGTGTCGCTGCTCAGTCCGACTTTGCTCCGTGCGTCGCGAGTCACATGCACTACATCGCGCTCTACAGCAGACGCTACAGCGACAGCACTGGATATGACAGCCCAACGCTGTTGCAGCGAGCGACAGAGATGCATCTAACGTGTCTGATCGCACTCGCGACGCGACGCGCGGAGCTACCAGCGATCACAGCAGCGTTTACTTCGTCGCACGTCATCTCGACGTTGCTTGAGCTGCTGCACGCTGCAAGCGAGCCTCGTGCAGCTCCGTCGTCAGGTCGATCAAGCTCGAGAGCGACTGCCGAGTCTGCTGATCCTGTGGAGTCCGCACATGTCGACACTGTCGACGATGCTAGCTCCAGCAGCGACGCATCGTGCTCCGTCCAACCGCTTGCGCCGTCGCTTCGACTGAACTTGAGCCACGTCCAAAAGTCGATTCCGAGACTCGATGCACTGCCACCGAGTGACGCAAGGCCACCTGTGCGCAGTCTCTTGCTCCAACCAGATGTCCACGCACTCGTGATCGTCTTGATCGCGTCGTTCCTGATCCTCGAACCGAACTTTGAACTTGATGAAGCGCTTTGTCCGCGCTTTGCGCTGCCAACACACGCAGACTCGAGTGGCTCGACTCAAAGCCGCAAAGACGTCGATCTCTTGTGGACATTGCAGCAGCACTTGGCGTCTGTGAAACTCTGTGTGCGCTCGTACGAGCGCGTCATTCGAGACCTCGAAGCCGCGCGTGTCGTGTCGAGTTCAGCGCGGATATCTGCGATCCGCTCGCTCGTTCGTCTCACAGCGCCGTCGCTCTTTGACCGAAGCATCTACGTGCGACCAAGCACACCATCGTCAGCAGAGATCGAGCCACTTAACTCAGACGACGAGAGCGTCACGACAGGGTCTGTGTCGACTGGAACGTGCACGTACCTCGCAAAAGGCGCGTTCTCGACAGTCTATTGCGCGACACCACTGCTTCCACGAGCTGGCTCAGTCGCGATCAAAGTACTTGCGCATCAAGCACGTCCTGGCGATCTCTCTGTTCTCCACAGCGTCTACAACGAAGTCTCAGTGCTCAAGCGTCTGCAAGGCGAGTCGGCTGCAACGCAGCTGCTCGACTATGGAAACCACCACGACGCACAGAGCTTTGAGCTCGTGATGGAGTACTGTCCGTGCACGCTGACGCAGTGGCGCGCAACGATCAGCGCTGCGCCGTTCCGGTCGCTGCTCGTGATGGCGCTCCGTGCGTTCGAGTACTCGTGTCAAGCGCTTGCGCGCATCCATCACGAAGGTGTCGGCCACTTTGACGTCAAGGTAGTGTGCGTGGGCGACAGTGTATGTTCATGTCCATGTTTGAGTTGTCGCGTGCTTGGTCGGCTAACACTGTGTGTGATGCTGCTACAGGGCGACAACGTCTTGATCCGCACGGCACCGCACGACGTGACGCGTCGACTCTTGCTCTTTGAAGAGCGCGAGAGCTACGAGAGCGAAGCGACGCGGTTCCTCAACACGTGCTTTTGCTTTGGCGACTTTGGCGAGTCGATGGTCGCTGAGTCGGACGTCCTACCGTCGCGCACAACGTCGTTCTCGATGTCGGTAGGAGCAGCAGGAGCGCGAGTGTCGTCCTTTCAAGCGCAAGCGCCGATGCCACTCGCATCGCCACCGAAAGCAGCAGCGTCTCCGTGCTTCTTCCTATCGCGTACACGCGGCACGGAAGCGATCAAGAGCCCCGAGATGCTCCAGATAAGCGGCGCAGACAGCAAGAAAGACAAAGTCACGCTTGCGTGTGACCTCTGGTCCATGGGCTGTCTGCTCTACGAGCTGATCACTCAAGAGCTCCTGCTTGGCAACGGTACAGTTGCACTGTATCCGACGCAACACTGCTGTGCTATTGACAGTGACACTAAGACTGTGATGTGCATGTGTGCTGGTACAGACAACGCCGCGGGGCTCTATACGCACCTTGTTATCAACAAAGGCCGCGTCCTCCGAGACGAGCACGACGCAAAGATCAGTGCTGTGCTCGCACCGAAAGACGAGCAAGAGCGGCTGCTCGTAGTTCGTCTCGTCGCTGTGTGCGAGAAGATGCTCGCGAGATCTCCGTCGAGTCGCCTCTCACTCGACAACATGCTTGTCGAAGTGCGTCGACTGATAGAAGATACGCTCGCGCTCACAAAGACTGCAGACGACAAGAAGTATCTCGAAGCTGTTCTTGCGAGCGAGACCGTGTCACTCGCTCCTGCATCGGCTACTCTAGCGATAGATGCAGCAGGCACACAGCCTGCGAGCGTCCCAGACCTCCCAAGCCGCAGCGATCGCTTTCAGGCACTCGACGTCGCACCAGCCAAACCAGACGAGCACCAGAGCTCAAACGGACTCCAGACGCTGCCACGCGTCACTGCGAGTCGGTTCTTCTCCAACCTCCACATTGGCGGTCTCACGAGCGACGCTGTGAGCATGTATGTCCAAGATCTGACACGTGCAGGTGCCGGCGACCGCGCAACGAGTGCTACGATGTCGTTCATGAACGCAATTGAAGTTGCGCACGAAGCGACGTACGATCAATTTGTCTACTTTCTCTGGGACTCGGACTCGAACGCGCGGTTTGACGCACATGCGAGCGACGCCACGGCGTCGCAGAGTGTCCCGAGCTTGGTGAACGAAGTGAGCGAAGAGACTGGTCGAACGTGCTTGTTCATCAACGCCAGCTGGATCGCGCTCCATCGTCGCAGCACGAGCAGCAGTGGCACAAATGCATCGGCATCCGTTTCGACATCACAGCAGCAGCCTCTGGACCTCGACATGAAGTTCTTTCGACAAGTCGACTTGGACTCGCCCAAGCTCTTTCCAGTCTTTCAGCGCCTCTTGCGTCATGCGCCCGGAAGTGTCTTGCTCCTTGGCGTCGGACGTGACGCGCATGCGCTCGAGCTCATGAACGAAGTCGTCGTCTCGACGCTGCTGTTCTTCCTCCAGAGCGCATTTGCACTCACGACCGCTGAAGCGTTGACGTTCGTTGCGCGCGACTGTGGCCAGCTCTTTGGGTACCCGAACGCATCACGGTTGCTCGAGTTTGAGACGTACGCGATGCGGCACGACAACGTACTGCGTCGTGTCCAGGCGCGTGAGAAGATCACACATCGCCGATACATTGCGCACTGCTTGTGCGGCGAGAATGCGTATGGCGTCCGCGTCGACGCGATCAAAGAAGCGATGTACCACCAGCAGCAGCAATGTTCGCGCAGTGCGCTCTCGCATAGCAACAGCGCTGCCGCTGCTGCGTGTATGTGCTTTCACCCGTTCCCAGCGCTCTCGCCGCTCGAGTCCACGTCCGAGCAGCCTCATGCTCGTGATACGTACGACGTGCTAGAGGAGCGACTGCTGTTCCCGCTTGAGTCGCAGTCCCGTCGCGGCGACGAAGTCGTGTGGGTCGAAGTCGACATCCGTGCACTCGAGCGCCTCGACTCGCTCTTTGGCGCTGACGTGCTCGCATCAAGCGATGCTCACGCTGGTAGCAGCACGAATGCAAGTGGCGGAGTTGCAGCAGCAAGTAGCAGTGCGACTACAGCACCGCTTTCGTCACGCGCAACGCAGCAGTCTGCGAGGTCGTCTGCACCGCTGATCCTGAGTTTCCGGGACCTTCGAAAGCGGCGACGACGTCAAACTGAAGAGCAAGCGCAGCTCGCAGGTGTCGGTGAGCACTGCGAGCAGCTCTCAAGTGGACCCAGTGCTATCGTCAGTGCGCTCACATTCGGTCTCAAAGAGCGCACGTACAGCTCGTCGCAGCAGTCATCGTCGACAGTCGTGTCGTCACTCGCAAGTACCGCAACAGCTTCTACGACTTCAGCAGCAGCAGGAGGAGCGACTGCAAAACCGAGGAAGCTGTTCGAGTGCGAGCTCTGCTGCTTCCCGATCTGCGCGATCTCGAGCGACCAGGAGAAGGTCGCGATTCCGCTGTACTTGGGACGACGCACAGCAGGCTAGCGACAGCATCGCTTCATGAGAGGAATGCCAACACGACCAACTGCACTCCTTCCATCCACACACACACAGAGCTCAACAACCTCATGACGAAGAGCTGTCAAGAAGACACAGACTCACATGAATGGCCAAGACGCGTCTTGCTTCTGGTTCGCCCTTAATAATCAAATAGTACTGTACGACTCACCTACACTACACAGCAGCAGCACCAGAGGCGAGCTCTCGAGTCTGCTCGCACATCTGCGCGCGCGTCAATGCCCTCTGGTCTGCCTAAATACAAACGCGCTCGTGGCTCGTCGCTTGTGCTAGCGACTCTCCTTGTGTTCTTTCTTCATCACAGTGTTGTCTCTTGATCTCTTCGTCGTGCGTCGTAGTAGCAAGGGCGTGGCACGACGCGAACACACGTGAGCGAGCGAGAACGAGCAAGAGGAAGAAGAGCAAAGCCAACAGGCGACGCTCACTTGCTCATGAGTGGCGAACCCTTGAGCGACATGCTACTGCGGCGCCGCAGCAGCGCTGGCTGCGACTCTTCACTGCGCGCGAGGATCTGCTTCACGCCAGCAATGTACTCTTGGCACGGCCCTGGGAGGTTCTGACCGCCGCGGTCTCGCGCGAGCATGAGGCATTCCGAGTTGCTCCGGCGCCGCTGCAAAGAGTGCTGGCGGTGGTCATCGCTGATGCTGCGCGCCGACGTTGGCGTTGCGCTTGCGCTCGTGCGGCCGCTGCCAGGCGGACTGTCGCTGCCACTCTGGTGGTTGTTCGTGTGGTTGTTGACAGAGATGTTGATCGGCGACGAACCGCCCCACTGTGGCTGCATGCGCTGCGAGTCTTTCATGACGCTCGTGTCGACAGTCAACCCCTGCGGCTTTGTTGGCAAGTGGTGGACACTGGCAGGCGAGTCACTTGACGACTGCGAAAAGCGGCGCACAAAACCAGAGAGATCCATCGTCGCGTTAGTGCTGGGTGGTGGTGGTGAGGAGGAGGCTTGTTCGCGCGTTCGCTTGCTCGCTTGTAGGCTTGCGCGCGTCGCAGCGGAGAACAACGGTGAGAGTGCGGGTGCTCGCTCGCGAGTTTGCTTGCTTGCAGCGTTCGCTTGGTTGCTTGGACTTACGCTCTCGAGTCTTCGAAGCGTGTGGATGGGTGCAAGACGTGTGTGTACGACGTCTGCGTGAGCGAGGGTGCGCTTTGCTTGCTTGGGCTTGGGTTTGCGTGCTGGGGTCGGTCGAGTGCTTGATCTGAAGCGCGCAAATTCGAGAGTGCGAGCAATCAAGCAAGAGCGCTTCAGGCTCGCGCAAGAACTATACGTCCATCTGTCCATCCTTCTTTTTCTGTCAAGCGGTTTACGAGCGTGCAACTAAAGAGTCTTCCATTTGCATTTAAATGTATGATCAGAGTGGACTGTTGTTCTTGACGTTGTGGTGGGACCGTTTTTTTGTTTTGCGCAATGTAGTCAGCAACGATAGCAAGGTTTTGAGCATTTTGATGGGTTTCGCTGACATTTCACGGTGTTTGAGTATTCAAGCACATTCAACAACGCGTCACGACCTCTTTACAACAGGTCTTTTCTCGGAGAGCTCCACGTCGGGCTTTCTGTGTGCACATCGAGATCGAGCAAAGCGACTCGCAGATGTGATGCCTTGGTGTAAGCACGCTCGGCACGTTGTGTTGAGTATGCACCAGTAGTCGTCGTCGCGGCTTCACGTCCGGCGCAACGTCAGACATAAGCTCACAAGCGACAAGCTGTTTGCCTCACTGCATCGCACTTCAACCAGTTCTTGTTTTTGCCGCAAGGTAAGACTTGTCTTTGCGCTGCTGAACGACGACGGCGACATTGCGTGTCGAGTGTCGAGTGTCGAGTGTCGCTATGGGCCGCGAGCGTTGCGAACACGCTGAGCAACGACACCAGGCTAGCGTCCCCGCTCAATACCAGGTCCGATCCAACGCGAGCACATTATGACTATCTGCAGTGACTACTAAGAATGGTTCCTCACACATGCAAAGTTTGAAGATCGACGCATTCGTGAAGTCCGAAACACTGCCGCGAGCGACGTCGAATCCGGTGCGCTGTGCGAAGATTGGTGTGGATCAAGCTCAGCAAAGTGTCTCTTAGAATTTAATGGCGCGTTTATATCTAATGAGTCGAATGGCAATGTCTGCGACAGCCCCTCATGTTGCAACGCGTTCCCTCTCATGTTGCAACACATCTGATACCTACATTCTCATCGTTTCCTGCATCAACTAATAAGCTTCAGCACCTATTGCAACCAGTTATAAGAGGCTTTGTTTCATTGGCTCTCATTGCCTTGTAAAAGACGCCTCACAGAAACCTCTAGAATCATATACTGACCCGCAAAGAGGATCGCAAGGGAGAGTGCGCTGACGCACGTGCGCCACGACCTCTCGGTACCTAACCTGCCGTCTGTCATGACCTTACCTTTGTCGGCACCAAGACTCAGCACTCACAGCACTCATAGTCTCCACTACGCGAACTACGCCCTTCACGCACAACAAGCCAAACGCTGTAAAAGTCCTCCCATGACGTTGTCTCGACACACAATGGCCACCAAGCGCGCTCGACAATCCTTGCCTCCAACGCTGGAAAAACAGCTTGATGATGTGTGGATGCGCTCACAACTGCCCATCGTTCTCTTGGTGCTTGGCGTGCGAAAACGAAGCCATCCGCAAGCATACAATTTTCCATATAAAACGATGTGAATCCTGAAGCGTCGCCAGCAGTCAAGATCAGATTCACGCACAAGCAAGACCAGTTATCTTGCGATTCCGTGAGTCTCGTCTTGAGGCACTCACACCTGCGTTTCACGAGTCAATGTTCGCTTGTACAACACGTCTTCATACATGACATCACACTTGGTCCGGCAGACCTTTAGACCGCTGGATGCCTATACGTCTCGCTCTACTATCGACATGGAGTCCCCGCTCGTCCCTCGCCCTCTCTCTCACACACTCTCGCTTTTCACACACTAGAACTACTCACGACTACGCAGCAAACGGGTTGAGCGAGCTCACTACACTATCCTCATCGTCATCAGGCTCGTCGAACCGGAACGACCCGCGCATGCTCCCGCCGCTGATCGTGCTCGTTGATGGCTGGCGCGACAAGCCCGCAGTCAGCGGCTTTGGCGGAGGCGGCGTCAAGCCACCACCGCCGCCAAAGAGCGAGAACACGCCACCGAGGAGCCCAGAACCAGCTTCGTCTTGGAGCTTCTGGCTCACTTTCTGCACTTCTTGCGGACTGGACGAGGTCGCAAAGGTATCAAGACATGGTCAGTACTTGCTTGGTGTGTGACCCAAGTCCGCCAGTCAAGCCAAACACACACCACACACTTATGCAAGACGCACCTAAAGTGGAGCACAGTCGCAATCACTGGGATCAGCCTCTCCTTCTCGCTCCCGTTGCTGCTCTCCATGTACTTGATCACGACGTTCTTGAGGTACTCGACGTTCACACCAGCGGCGTTGCGCTCGCTCAGCACTTGCAATCGCTTCTTCTCACGCGTGGCGTCATCGAGCAACGCGCGTGTGTCTGCGAGTTGCTGCTCAAACTGCCGCGTCTGCGTCTCCAGCGCACTCAACTGCGCTTTCAGACGCATGGCTTCGTCGTTGTCTCCAGTCGCTGCTAGTGTCTTGTGACTCGAGGTGCTGCCATTTGCCAGCACGGGGATCGACCGGTGCTCGGCGACAGCAGCAGCAATGTGCGCAGCGTGGACGTCATCTGCTGGATCGACAGAGCTCGCACGGCTCGTGTCGCTCTGTCCACTCGGCGACGCTGCGGCCTTCTCATGCCGCACTGGCGACGGTGTCCGCGAGTTGTTGTTGTTGCTGCTTCTGCTGTCAATGTGCAGTGGCGCTGCTGCAAGCGCCTTGGCCGCTGCAGCGCGTGCAGCATCGAGCTGTGTCGTGAGCTCAGCGAGTTCGCTGTCTTTCACGCGCATCATCTCGCGCGCGACCTCGCTCTTGCTTGCGACCTCCTTTTGCAGCGTCTCGACATCACGCTGCAACGCATCGCGCTCTGTCGTCAGCGCTGTCTCACTTGCAACCGAGCGCTCCAGCGTTGCCTCAGCTTGCTGCAGTGCGAGCTTCGCCGACTCGAGCTCTGATCGCCACGCAGCTTCCTGTGCTTGTCGCTCAGTCTCGACAATGCGCACAGCGTGCTGGAGCTGTGCGTCAGTCGCTGCTGTGATGTCTTCGAGACGCTGCGTCACTGCTGCGAGCTCAGTCTCCAACGCTTGGACACGCGTGTTGGCTGCAACGACCTGCTGCTCGAGCACGACCGTCTCCTCTGACGCTTTCTTCACACTCAATTTGCTCTCGCTCGTCGCCTTCTTGAGCGCCGTGTGCGCGCGCTTCTTGTACACTTCGAGCGCTGTGCGCGCTGCTGCTGCTGCGTCAGTCTCGATCGCGAGCTCAGCGCGCAATGTCATGAGTTCGGTCTCTAGACGCGTCATCGCAGCTGCGTGGTCGGCAGCAGCAGTCGAATTCGCTGTTCGGAGCTCGTCGATCGTTGCGTTCGCCGTTTGGAGTGCTGCTTCTGCAGTCGACTGGCCAGTCGCATGGGCACTCGAGACCGTCTCGTGTGCTTGTTCGAGCTGCCGGTGCTGCTCCTGGAGCTCGCGGTATCGCGTCACGACTTCGCGCATTTTGTCGAGCACTTCTTGCGTCTCGAGCTCCTTTGACTCGACGACAGTTGCCATCTCTACCGTTGCACGTGCAAGCTCAGTGTCAAACGACTGCTTGAGCGTTTGCTCTTGCGCTGCGAGTGCAGCAGTGAGAGCTGCTTGCTGCTGGACATTCGACTCTGCTTGCGACTGAAGCTCCGCGATCTTAGACTCAAGTCCACGAGCCTGTGTCTCAAGACTCGAGACAACCGTCGCATGCGTCTGCTGCTGCGCCTCGAGCGTCGTTGTCACAGTACGAAGCTCCGTGGAGACGCGCTCAACATCGTCGCGTGCAGCACTGAGCGCTTGCTGCAATGCGTTGAGCTCGTCCGTCTGTGCAGCACTCGCTGATGTTGCTGCCTCGTTCGCTTGCGTCAGCTTTGCGCAGTTGTCAGTCTGCGCAGTGAGACGCTCCTGGAGCTCCTTTGCAACGTCCTTGAGTCGCTTGTAGCTCGCGACGACCTCTTCGAGCTTCGCTTTCAGCGTCGCAACGACTTCGTCGCGCTGACCAAGTGCTGCTGCGTGCTGCGTTGTGTCAGCCTCACGCGCTGCTTGAAGCGTCTTGAGCTCGTTTGCAGTCGCACTCGCTGACTCTGTGAGCGCTGCGACTTGTGCGCGCGCAGCCTCGAGCTCCTCTGCCACTTGCGTAGCAGCTGCTTGCGACTGCGCAGTGTGCGTAGCTTCGAGGTCTTCGAGCTGCTGCGTCAGTGCCTCGTTGTGTGCAGTCGATGCTGTCAAGTCGCTCTTGAGCGTCTCAGCTGCGTCCTGCAGCGCTTGGATCGTTGCTTCGTGCTCTGTTACGTGCGTTCGCAGCGTCGCCACTTCCGCAATGAGCGTCTCTTGAGCAAGTGTCGTGGTCTGGACTTCAGCTTGAAGTGATTCGCAATCGCTCACACGAGCTGCGAGCGCCTGTTCTGCAGCTGCAAGCGCTTGTTGTGCAGTCGCAGCAGCGTCGTTGAGCGCTTGGATCTCGCTCTGAAGCTGCTGCGACGTTGCTTCATGCTCAGTCAGTTGTGTCTGCAGCGCTTGCTGCTGCACTATGAGTGCTTCGTACATAGCGCCCTTGTCGTTGATCGTGCTCTGGAGCGTTGTGAGTTCGCTTGATGCAGTCTCGAGCGCCAACTCTTTCTGCGCAAGACGCTCTTCACAACACACAAGCGACTGCTGCAGCTCTGCGACTGTCGTCTCGAGCGCCGCAACACTCGCGTCGACACCTTCTTTCTCAGCGATACGCTCTTCAAGGTGACGAGTCGTTATCTGGGACGCTTCGAGCTCGGTCTTGAGCGCTGTCTGCTCAGCAACGAGCGCCTCAAACGCTGCGCTCTTCGCTGTAAACTCATCTTCGACGCTTGAAAGCTTCGCGACGACACTCGCTTTGTCTGCGACTTGTGCTTTGAGGTCCTCGATCAAAGCCTCAGACGCTTCAAGCTCAGTCTTCAACGCAGTGTGCGCAGCAGTGAGTTCCTCGAACGCTGCAGTCTTCGCTGCAACCTCGTGCTCCAAAGTCGCAACTGCCGATTGCGCACTCGCGAGCTCCTCTTCGACACTCACGAGCATTCCCCCGATAGCCGCCTTGTCAGCGACTTGCGCTTCGAGGTCCTGCACTGATGCCTTGACCGCTTCAAGCTCAGCCTGGAGCGCCGTCTGTTCAGCGAACAGCGACTCGTAGTCTGCGCTCTTCGCTGCGAGCTCCTCTTCAACACCGGCGAGTTTCGTCTCCATGGTCGACTTGTCGGCAACTTGAGCTTCGAGGTCTTCAATCAGTGCTGTCGTCTCGCTCAGCTGCGTCTGCAACGCCGCGTGTTCAGCAGTCAGAGCCTCGAACGCTGCGCTCTTAGTCGAAAGTTCCTCTTCGACACCTGCGAGCTTTGACTCGACATTCGCCTTGTCAGCTGCCAGCTCGTCCAGCTGACGCATTGACGCATCAAGCTCCGAGCGAAGCGCAGTGTGGTCGTCAACGAGCGTCTCGTGCGCTGCGACTTCGTCATTCAAACGCGCTTCGGAGTCGTCAAGTGTCGACTGCAGCGTTGCGAACGCGCTCTCGAGACTCGCGACCTGGGCGCTCAAGCGCTCGTTCTCCGCCATGTTTGCTTGTGCCGCAGTGTCTTGAGCATCGAGCGTCGACTGCAACTCGGTCTGCTGCGCCACGAGCGACTGGTTCGCTGCCTCAAGCGCTGCAAGACGCTCTTCTGCGTCTTTCAGTGACGCCTTCGATGCTTTCAGCGCGTCTTTGAGACTCACGACTTTGCTATCGACGCTCTCTTTCTCCACCACTTGCGCTTCGAGCTCTTCAACCGCCACGCGTGATGCATCGAGCTGCGTCTGGAGCGCTGCGTGTTCCTGGGTCAGCGCTTGGTAGTGCGCGTCCTTCTCATCGAGCGTCGCTCGCAGCATCACAAGCTCACTCGACGACGTCTCAACCGCCACTTGCGTCTCCAACACACGCGCTTCCGCGTCTTCAAGCGATGTTCGCACACTTGCGAGCTCACTTTTCAAGAGCTTGACGTTGTTCGCAGCCTCATCGCGCTCGCTCGCAACCGCAGCTGTCTCGAGCCGCAGCGTTTCGATCTGACGCTCGAGGGCTTCTGTCGTTGCACGCGATGTCTCGCTCTCAGTGACGCGCTGTGCTTCGAGCTCACGTTGAAGACGCTCAAGCTCCGATCGTTCACGCTCGAGCGTCTCGACCTGCGCAGTGGCAGCTGCGAGCTTCGTGTTTGCGTCCTGGAGCTGCGCATCGAGGTCACCTGCCGTCTGTTCGATCGTCGCAGTCTGCGCAACGAGCGCTGCGAGCTCGCGGTCTTTCGACTCGAGCGTCGTGCTCAGCGTTGCGATCTCTTCCTGCTGGTTCGACGCGCGCGCGTGCGACTCGGCCATCTGCGCTGCGAGCGTCGCGCTCATCTCCGCAAGGCTAGCGTCACATGCGTGCTCGAGCGCTTGCAGTTGCTCGATGTGCGCGCGCTCTGCAGTCGCAAGCGCGTCTGTGAGCTCTGCGACTTGACGCTCGAGCGCAAGGATCGCTGCGATCTTTCGATCGACGTCACTCGCCGCGTCCACGAGTCGCTGTTCTGCAGTTTCAAGCTCGCGCTCGACCACTTGCACGCGCGTCTCGAGCGCGTCGATCTGCGCTGTCAGCGCTGCCTTTGTCGCTGCGAACGCATCGTCTGCTGCGCTCTTGTCCGCTTGGAGCTGCGCGACGGTCGCCTCTAACGCGCTCTTGGCTTGCTCGAGTGCGTCCTTTGCTTGCAACGTGAGCGTGATCTCGGCCATTGTCTGCTCTGCCTGTGTCTCCATCTCGTTGATCTGGAGCGTGAACGACGCGTGCGCAGCTTCGAGCTCACTTGCGAGCTCGGCGTTCTGGTCCTCGAGCGCAGCGACGCTCGTCTCAAACTCGCGCGTCGCTCGCTCGAGGTCCTCGACGCGGTCCAAGAGCAATGCGTTTGCATCTTCAGTGCGCTTGCGCCAGCCCTTGGCGTCTTCCAACTCGTCTTCGAGCTGGAACAGCTCGCGCTCCATCGTCTGCTTCAAGACGCTCTTGTCGGTCTCGAGCTGCGCGATCTTGTCTGCGAGCTCTGTGAGCTGCTCCTCGAGCTCCGCGTGCGCTTCGTCCTGGACCGTAGCAGCACGCTCGCGCTGTTGCTCGAGCTCGAGGTTGAGCTCTTTGAGCATTGCGATCTCGTTAAACAGCCGCGAGCGTTCGTCTTTGAGCATGTCGGACGTCGTCCGGAACGCTTCAAACGCAATCGACTTCTCTTCCAAGAGGTTCTCGGTCGCCACGAGCTTTGCGAGCACCTGTTCGTGCTCCTTCATCAAGTCCTGGTTCTCGTTCTCCGTGTACTTGAGGTGCGTCTCGATCGTCCCGCTCACGCGCATCTTGTGCTCGAGTTCGTCTTCGAGGTCGGCGAGACTCTGCTCCATGTCGGCGAGCTTCGCTTCGAGCAGCGTCTTGGACTCGGTCTTCTCCATCAGCGCAGCTTCAAGCGACTTTTGCGTCTCGTACGCGGCTTGGAGCTTCCGCTCCATGTCAATGAGCTCAATGAGCGCAGCTTGGAACTCTTTCCGCTCAGCCTCGGTCGCTGCCGTGTTACTGCTGCTGTTGCTCGTACTCGGTGCTGCTGCTGTTGTCGAACGGCTCGCGACTTCAGCGACTTTCTTCTCCAACGCAGTGAGCTGCCGCGTCTGCGCTTCGTACTCGACCTTTGCCTGGACGAGCGATGACCGGAGCTCTTCGACTTCGCGGTCTTTCTCTTCCGTTGAGTCGTAGTCCGACTTGGCGGCGTGGAGCTCGTGAATGCGCTCCTCCATTGTGTCGTTCTCGCTCTTGAGGTCGGCGATCTCTTGCTCGAGCACCGCTTTCTCACTCCGCAAGCGCTGGAGCTCAGCTTCCAAGCGCGTGACACTGTCACAGAGCGCTTGCTTCTCCGCATGGAGCTCAGTGATCTGGAGATTGAGCGAGCCCTGAGACTCGCGCAGTTCGTTCTCGAGCTCGAGCTTCGCAGCGATCGTGACTTCGAGCTCGCGCATGAGCGTCTCGAGCTCGGTCGCTTTCTCGCGCTGCTGTTCCAGGAGCGACTCGTAGTCCTGCTTGAGCTTCGCGGACCCATCGGCGGTCTTTGCGACCTCAAAGATCATGCGCATGTTCTCGGCCTTGACGCTCGCGATCATCGACTCGCTCTCTTCCAGCGAGCTCTGCGCTTTCTCAAGCTCGCGCTCGAGCTCACTGAGGCGTCGCATTGAGATCACTGGTGCGTCATTGGCGAGTACTGCATCGACAGAGTCGTCGACAGTGTTGACGAGATGCAGTGCAGACTGCTCGGATGCGCCAGCAAGCGCAGTCTGGAGCTGCTCGGTCTCGTCCGATAAACGCACCATGCGCTCGTGCAGCGCATTGATCTCAGTCGTCAAGCGCTCGTTCTCACACTGCGACGTCTCGAGCGCAGCACTCAGTGTCTCGACTTCGCCCACAGTCGACGCGTCAGCGCTTGCGAGCTGCGCTTGCATCGTTGCGAGCGACTGTGTGAGCTCACTCACTCGCTCTTGGTGCTCGCGCGCATCGACGACAGTCTGCTGGACACGCTCCAGCAACAGGTCGATCGCTACTGACTCGTCCTCAACACTGTCGGAGGCACACGCGAGCGCAGTAAGCGCTGCACATACGCGCGTGAGCGTCTCGGCGTCGCGCTGCGCACGCGCGTCGGTCTCTTCGAGTGTCACGGTGAGCGTCTTGACACTGTTCACAAGACTCGCTTTGTCCGCCTCGAGCTGCGCGAGCGTGTCCTGGTACGCTGCGTCTTTTGCCTTGAGCGCAGCGTCGTGCTCGTCCACAAGGTGTGCGATCGTCTCGCGGAGCTGTTCGAGCTCAATCACGTCGCTCTCTTTCGCAGCGAGGAGCGAGTTCTGGCGCTTGCGGATGTGGATCATCTGCACGCGAATGTCGTCGTACTGCGTCACGAGGTCGACGCTCTGCTGCACGACTGCGGCTGCGACAGACGACGTCGTCGTCGCTGTGGTCGGACAGACGTCGTGCGGCGGCAGCGAGTGCACTTGCTCTGCGAGCGCTTGGATCTCTTCGTGCTTGGGAAAGTCAATGGTCGGCGAGATGATCTCGTAGCACGTCACGTCGACCTCAGACCGCTCGAGCTCCATCTGGAGCTCTTCCAAGTGCTTGATCCGCGCACGCGCAACGTCGTTTGACAGTGTCAGCGCGTTCACGCGCTCTGCAAACGCCGCACGCTCGCGCTCAAACGTCGCTGCGTCATTTGCCATGTGGCGCTCAAGGTCGGCGACTGAGCTGTTGGCGCTCTCGAGCAAACTTGTGAGCTCGCGAATGCGCTCGACAGTGTCAGTGTCAACTGTGCTCTTCGACTGAGCGTCGCGCGCTTTGAGCTGGTCTTCGAGCTCGCTGTTGAGCCGCAGCGTCTGGTTCAGACGCGACGCGACCTCTGTGTAGAGCTGCTCGGCATCCTCTTGCTGCTGCTGTAAGAGCGCGACTTGGTGCTGCAAGTCCGCGACTTTCGAGACCAAGCGGTCGTTGTCTGCGTGTGCGTCCTGGAGCTGTTGCGTGAGCGCGCGCTCGCGCTGCTGCGTATCTGCGCGCATTGCGTCGAGCTGGTGCTGGAGATGCGCGCTCTCGTCGCGAGCGACTGACGCGCGCGTCTCTTCGTGCTCACACCGGGTCGTAAGTTTGCGCACTTGCTGCTCGAGGGCTTTCAGTTCACTCGCCTGCGCGTCTGCAGTCTCGCTCGCGGACCGCTCGCGCGTGTGCAGCTCGAGCTCGAGCGCGCGGACTTTCGAGATCGCCGCTTCGTGCTCGCCGATCTTCTCTTCGAGCTGCATCTGGAGCGTGTGGTACCGCGCAACGACCTCTTGGAGCTTCGCGACGAGGTCCTGCTTCTCGTCGTCTTTCGCTGCGAGCGCCTGTTCGAGCTCCTGGACACGCGCTGCTGCAGCAAACGCAGCGTTGCGAGTGTCTGCGTCGCTCACTAATGACGATGAGGATGGCGACGATGCGTCTACGCCATTCGCAAGCGGTTTGGCGGGCGACTTGAGGATCTCGTTCTCTTCTTTCGCCTCTTGGAGCTGCTTCTGCATGACACGGCAGGTCCCAACGACGGTCTTGAGCTTCTCAATGAGCTCGTGCTTCTCGGCTTCAAGCTTCTTCACCGCTGCGTCTTGCGCTGCCATCTCACTCGCTGCTGCGTCTGCATCAGAGCTGTTCGTGGCGTCTGTGGATGAGGATGTGGACGACGCAGCAGCAGAGGATCCAAGGAGCTGCTCTTTCTCAGTCACGACTGCTTGGTACTGTTGCTGTAGCTGCTTGTAGCGCGCAACGACGTCGTGCAGCTTCTTGAGCAAGAGCTGGTTCTCTTGCTTCATCTTGGCGTGATCTAAAGAGCCACACAAGCAAGCCAGAGGGATAATGACACTCCGTCAGTCACAGCAGTGTTGGCGTCTAACGCTCTTGGGTGACGATGCTGGCAATCGCACCTGCGTCGACAGCGGGTGACGCCATGCTGCGCGCTCAGTGTATGGTGGTGTGTGTCTGGGAGCGACAGCGAGAGGGACACACACACGCGCGCGCGCACACGCACACACACTGCTCAGCACGGCACGTGCGAGAGCGATCGATCTAGTTGATCGAGTTGATCCGGTCAGCCGAGTGTGCCGCGTGGAGCTGTGGGTCCAGTTTGCCCACCGTTTCCCGCTCAGGACCGGATGACTTGCTTTCAGTATGAAGACGGTAGAGAGGGCAGATGAGATATACAGGTAGTATGCTTTGACTTGTTTTTGTATTGAAACGCTTAATACGAAGGAAAATCAGTATAATAGACAATATATGTTGTCACATTGCAAGTTATAGGTTAAATGTCCTCTCATAATAGGTTCAGCTTCGTCAAAATACCAGTAAGCCGGATGCTCTCGATACTGCTATTGTAACCATACAAACACCAAGTCAATGTCTTTTTTGCTGACTTTACAAGTGCGCTCGACTCGCATCCAAGTGGCTTCGACTTGGCAACAACATGCCTGCGAGTTCGTCGCGCACGAGCTGCTTGCGCTTCTCAAGCAGCACGCCAAACATTTGCTCGGCGCTGTGCTGTTGCTGCAATTGCCGAGCGTCTGGCATGCGCGCTTCATGCGGTCGCTTTCGTTTGCACAGACTCTCGATGTCGACCAATGGGAAGAACGCATCAAAGCCCACGCGCTCAAATGCCTCCTGTTGCTCATCGCAAGACACATGTGAACCTGTCAGCTCTTGCCGTCAACAAGAAGCAGTCTATCGCACACACAAACGAACGTACGATCTGCTGGCGCTGTCTCGTCACGCGCGCGTGCCACACTTGCGTGTCCTGTTCGCTGACGACTGCGCGCTGAAAGGCTGCAGCCGCGGCTTGGATCGCTACGCGCTTGACGTCACTGTGTCCACTGTCGGAAGCGCTGCTGCTGTGCGTAGCAGGCGTCGTACTCGCTGCTTCGAGGTACTCGTCCCACGCTTGCCACTTGGCAGACACGCACACTGGCTGGCTGTCCTGAGAGACACTCGCATCCGATCTGCTCAGTCCAAAGCATCGGTCGTGCTGAGTGCACGCTGGCGCAGCAGTGAACCCGAGCAGCTCGTTCACACCGTCGTGGTCGTCGCCGAAGATATGTGCGAGCTCCGTCAGCAACAGCATAAGCTCACTGTCTGAGAACACGCAGTCGCTGACTGGTGTCTCGTCCTGCGTACTGGGATGACTGGCGTCCACCGGCGTGTCGTCGACATGGCGTTGTGCGTCTTCGCCACTTTCACTGCGCAAGCGTCGGTATTCCGACGTCTGGCGGTCGCGAACGACCTGCGCACTTGCGAGCTTCACAGCTTCCACGTCAGCATCGCGCTTGAAGATCCGACGCGCCTGTACGAGCAGCTCTGCTGGTGTCATGCGTGGCAGTGCTGTCGAGGACGAGATGCTGTCGTCGCCACTCGCGCTGTGCTTTGGTAACGCAAGTCGCTTTGTGTATCGGAATGTATCGCGCCACGAGACGTCTCGTAGACTACCAGTGCGTGTGGCATCCTGTGCCTTTGATTGACGAGCGTGGAGCACGAGCTGCTGGATGCGGAGAAGTGTGTGCTGCAGCATGTGCCTCGCAGCAGCAGGTGAAACGAGCTGCGGGTCCATCCACACACGAAGACTGACGTTCTGGAACTCGAGACTGCCGAATGGCAGCGGCTCTTGCTGCTCCTGTGATGCAGGGGTCGCACCGGTCGTGTCGGACGAGTGTGGCAATGGCACAGCTGGCTTGGGCAACACGACATCGCGCACACGGCGCAGATCAACTGCAAAGACGTGCTTTGTATCAAAGCGCGCGAGCAATTCGCTCTTACAAGTGTCGTTGTCGCTGTTGCTGTGCACCTGCAGCTCGAGCTGGAACTGCGTCGGGTCTTCGTCTGCGTCCCCTGCAGCAAAGAAGCAAAACCGCGAGCCGACGTGGAAGCAGCACCAAGCTGTTGCAGCGTTCGCTGTCGTTGCAGGTCCAGATCTTGGTGGTAAGAGCTGGTACGACGCTTTCCGCGTCGACTCGGTAGTGTCGTTGCCATTGCTGACGTCGTCACGCCATGCTGGCACTCGCGCTCTGCGCAGCCAGAGCTGCGCGTCGAGGAATTGCACGCGGTTCATGCTGGCGAAAGGCTCCATGAAGGCGATCATCGTGGTTCATGAAGTTGGACTAAGCCGGTGACCGGCTTAGTAGGATTGCATTTTTTGTGGTACACATCAACAACGTGACACACGAGCTGAACCTCTTCGGTCAAAGCATCTGCTCATCAGGTGAGCTCCTGCGTGTGTGTCGCGACGGCAACGACGACGACAGCTTAGCAGAGACGAACGCGCACAGTCACAGCCGTTAGCGATCATGCGGTTCCTACGTGTGCTCGCACTCGCAGCCGCTGTCGCGGTCGGTGCGCTTGCGCCGCGAGAACGCAGCGCTGTCGTTGCAAGTCCAGACACGAGTCGAGTGCGCAAGAACTGGGAGCAGCTCACTGCGACAGAGCAAGGTGCGTGTGTGTGGACTCTCTCAGGCTCTGATACATGCGTTGCGGTAGCTCTGACACGTGTGACGCTATCGACAGCAAAGTACCTCGATGCCGTCCGCGTTGCGATGCAAACCGGCAAGCACTTGCTCTTCACGAAGATCTTCATGGACGCCGATGGTCTCGAGCACGTCCGTGCATCATGTGGTGCACCTGCATGGTACCGCAAGTGGCTCTACGGCTACGAAACGATGCTCCGGTCGCTCGATCCGAAGTTCGCAGACGTGACGCTGCCGTACTGGAACTTCTTCCACGACTCAGCCAAGCGCGTGTCGTCGCGCAGTACGTGCGAGAACATCCAGAGCTGTTCCAAGTTCCTCGTTGCATTCGGTGGGAGCACTGGCGTCGACTTTGCCGCGCCGTACATGATCGACGGCGAGTACGTTGCTGGGAACTGTGTTCAGCGCGGTATTGCGCAGTTTGGCTGCACCGACGCGAGTGGGTCGCGGAACTGCGAGAAGTGCATCCCACGCGGCGACTGGGACATTGACCAGTCGACGTACGAGTTTGGTGCGTCCGCGTTCGCTGAAGTCTTGCGGCACGCTGCAAAAAGCAAAGTGCCAGTCGAGACACTGCGCGACAGCATGCAGACGCGCTTTCACTGGAACTTGCACAACTTGCTCGGCGGCGTCTACGAGACGCGCGCTGCAGCGTTCGACCCGATCTTTGTCGGTCACTAGTACGTCCTACAAGCTCGTGGTCGAGCGGTCCTAGAGTGCGTGGATGAGCGAGAGAGCCTAACGTCTCCTGTTTGCTTGTCACCGATGTGTGTCAGTGCGATGGTCGATCTGATGTACCACTTGTTCCAAGGCTGCAACAAGAACGTAGCGCTCACGAGTACGTGCATGACTGCAGATGGCACTGCGATCGGACCAAGCAGCACGATCCCGATGCTGCTCGATGGAAAAGCGGTCGAAGACCATCCGTCGACGTCTGCGTTCTTCCAAGATGCTGGGACGACGTACGCTGACTGGGAGCACGCAAGCAGCTACGAGATCGATCCGTTCGTAGAGATCCTCCTGAACGAGTTTGCACTCGGCTGTTCGCGCGAGTCGGCGCCGTCGCTCTTGTGGGCAGCAACGAACCGCATGGTCGAGACGAACGTGACTGAGGGCTTTGCGCACGCCATGGCCGTGTGCGGCCAGTCGACACTGACTGGGAACCACTCGGACGAAGCGCCGTACACTGCAGTGACGTGCGAGCTCATGGCGCGTGCGCAGAACGGCGCGTTTACGAACTTTAGCTCGCCGATCCGTCGGACGTTCAAAGCCCCGGCGCACTTGCTCCCGAGCTGCATCGACGTACTCGCAGCGATTGCAACCGACACGATGCAGCTCAGTATCACAGACGAGTGCAAAGCGCTGATTCTGAAAGAGACGGGCGAGAACACGGCAGACTTTGTTGTCAAGACGAACGGCTTTGCAGTCGTCACGCGCGGCGTCGATGGCGGTGTCAAGTACCTCAAGGGCTCCAAGGCGCGGGGCAAGTCTCACACCGGGTAGTCGTGTCGAGGACATCGTAGCGATGAACATCGTGAGGTTGAGTTTGATCATAATAAATTCCATTCTACAAATATACATAAACAATCGAAAGTCGAATAAATTATGAATATTGACAGATTGGCAAAATGCGATCTCTGCACTTTTGCAAAAAAGCGAAAAAGCTCCAAGCCCAAGACAACACAAGCGAGCAAGTCGACGAGCGTATCTGTGTGTGTGCACGACTGTCGGCCACCTCCTCGACGTACACTACCGCGTCCCCCTCCTCTAGCAACTAGAATGGCGTCTGTGCTCGCGACGAAGCGCCTGCGCAAGGAGTACTTGGCGCTGCAGCGCAAACCAGTCGAGAACATCATCGCCGTGCCGCAGGATACGAACATACTCGAGTGGCACTACGTGATCACGGGCACAGCCGGCTCGCCGTACGACGGTGGCTTCTACCACGGATGCCTCAAGTTCCCGCCCGAGTATCCGATGAAGCCGCCGTCCGTGTACATGACGACGCCGAACGGCCGCTTTAAGACGAACCAGCGCCTGTGCTTGAGCATGTCGGACTTTCACCCCGAGACGTGGAACCCAATGTGGTCCGTCAGCTCCATCCTCACGGGTCTTTACTCGTTCATGGTGCGTCGAGTGCTGCGCTTGTTTGGTACATTGTAT
>JAASFN010000298.1:0-25334 GCA_023333795.1 Globisporangium rhizosaccharum | reverse complement strand
CCACCTTGTTATCGTCGGCTGCCGCTGCGAGCTGCGCTGGTGCGCGACACTCGATGCGGAAGCGGCAGCCAATGTCGGCGCTCGACGGTGTGTAGCGGCACGCAGTGCTGCACAGCGTCTCGTTGCCAGCCGCGTCGATGCGAATCCATTGCCAAGCGCACTCGTCCGAGTAGCAGAACTCGGTCTCGGGGATCGGCACGACTGGGACGTCTGCGAACATCGGCGCGTGGACACTCAGTTTAGTCACTAGCGGCTGGTTGAGCAGCACGATGTAGTCCACGCTGCCGATCTCGATCCGTGCAGTCTGCGTGAGCACGTCGCCGATCGTGAGGCTCTTGGACTGGAACTCGCGGCCAGCGGCGTCGAAGAAGCGCACGCTCACTCGTGCTGCCTGCTTGTGACGCTGGTGATGCTGGTGTTGGTTCGACAGAGCTGGTACTTGCGCTGACGCCACTCGATCGTCCTTTTGCGCTTTGCCTTGCGCTTTCTTGTTGGTTGATGCGTCGCCAGCAGCGCTAGCGGTGCGCTTCGTTGCACGCGTTGCTGCGGCGGCAGCAAACACCTCCATGCGGTCGTGGAGCTTGCTCCAGCTCTCCGCTATTGGCCGATAGAACGACTTGCGGTCGTCGTGGATGCGCAGCTGCAAGCGAATGTTGGCGTCGCCGTCGATGTAGCGCACGTGCGCAACGTGGGGCTGGTCGAGCATGTCGGTGGCGGTGCTCATGGTTTCTTATCGTCTAGTTGCTATTGGTGTTGTGGTGGTGCTGATGTGGATGCTGTGAACGATGCAATCGTCGTTGAGCTGGAACGAGCGCTGGCTGTTTGCTGCAGCGTGAGATGGAAAGTGGCAACAACGCTACGCTTCATGGATGGCAACGACGCCCTCGAGTGTGTGTGGACTTTCGTGTTTGGCTCAATGTTCAATACTAGCAAGTGTAGCCATTGGACGGAACCATGAGTGTTGTTCGTTTTGTGAGTGCTGGTCAGTCCATACAGATCAGTGCTCGCATGTTCGAAGTGGTCATTTGGAACTCCACTTCGATCGATCGCTGCTGCTCACTTGTACTCGCTCTTGTCTGTACGCCTTCAGGACGAGCTAGGCTGCGCCGGACGTGGCTGGCGATGATGCGAAGCTGACTGTCTGGTACATCAGAAGCGAAGAAGTAGAACAACCTGCAAGGAAGCACGTCAAAGCCCTTGCTAGGTCGTTGATCCGCTCAAGCGACTGTGTATTGCGTCCGAACGAATGTGTCCTCGCCTGTGTGCTCTCTCTACGCGTTGTCTCTCTTGCTCAGAGGACACGATCTTGTCCTACTATTGTGGTCGCCAACAACACTGTGACTCTACTGCCCGTAGCCACACGCGTGCGTCTAGCGTCTGCGCAGACTCGTCTGGAGCATGTTGAGCATGACAGAGAGCACGCCGCCGAGCACGACAGCGAGGATCTCTTCTTGATGCGTCTCTGCGAGCGCGAGTGCGCTCTGAACGCTCGCGGGCAAGCGGCGGCGCCACGCGCGGCGCGCAGCAGGGACGCGGTACCCGACGTCGTCTGGCACCGACACATCGTTTGACGCGATGAACTTGAAGTGCGTGCTCGCAACGGCGTCGACGAGCGGCGCTTCAATGTCGCCGCCGTCGCTCGGCTTGGCGATGCAGCGCTCGTCGCGCGCTGTGATGAGCAGCACTTCGCGGAAGCGCGAGTGGAGCTCGTTCGCGACGACGACGTGCATGCCGTAGGTCGCGATCGACTGCTGCGCCTTCTGGCGCAGGATCTCAGCGTCGGTCTCGAGCTTGAAGGACACGAAGAACGCGTGCGGCGCCCACTCGGAGCGCAAGACGCCGAGGAGCTTTGGCACTTGCGCGAGCGTGAGCGTGAGCGGTCCAGCGCGCGACTGGATCTTGTGCTCCGCGAGCGCGCGCTGCGGGATGTAGAAGTCGCTCACGGCGGCCGCGAGGTAGAATAGCGCGCGCTCGCGCCACGACGCGACACTCTCGGCCACGAGCCGCAGCGAGAAGAAGTACTCGTCAACGGACGTGAACGGAATCGCGAGCAGGGCGTTGCTCGCGACCGCAGCGCGGTACTGCTCGAGCGCATCGACGACGCGCTTCTTGTCGAGGTAGTCGCTGAACGCGAAGTGCACGTCCTGCGAGCTCTTGCTTACATCAATGTGGTCGAGCAGTGCGAGGTCGACGTGCGCAGACGTCGCTTTCTGGACTTGGCGCGCGAACGGCTGGATCGCGCTCGGGCGATGGAGGTAGATCACTGCGTAACCGAGGCTCAGGAAGTACCTGCGAGTGTGTATAACATACACAGCGTCAGTGGCAATCGCAGGCTAGAGCATTGGTAGCACAGAACACGGTTTGAGCAGTACGCACTCGGCAGACGCTGCGCCACGCGAGCCCGTGGAGAAGTTGTCGAGGAAGCGCACAGTGTTGTGCTCGAGCGGGACGGTCGTGCCGCCGGATGTGACCACAGCGACGCACTTGCCGACGACGCGGTGGTGGTCGAGGAACGAAAGGAGCTGCTCGCGACGTGCTGGGAGCCACGCAGGCGCTGTCGTCGTGCTAAAATACTCGGCCGCAGCGGCGCGCGCATGCTCACTCGTGCTCGCCATTGCTGCTGCAGCTGTCGTGATGGCGATCAATCAAACGGTCTGTGGCGACGACAAAATCGCAACAACACTGTCCATTCATTGTCAAGTATTTGTATTTAAATGTTGACTATGTTTCTTGATTATTTTGTTTCCCACAGAACACTTGTGGATTGAATGGTGAAGCGACATTCTTCAAGCTGTCACTCACGTGAGCACACAGCTTGGTGCCTTCGACTCGAGACGAGAGCTAGCGTCGTCCGCGACGAGCGAGCCGTTCTTACTACTTACTATACCAGAGCACTACTGGTCAACGTATGAATGGCGCACCGACGTTCGTTCACGGTAGTGCCTTGCGTCGCTCGTTGCTTGAGCAACGTGCTTGGATTCGTGAGCCAAGTGTGACGACAACACTGTTGCGATGGCTGCGACGTTGAGGTGCAGGAGATCGAGTCGAAGAGCACTGCAGTTGCAAGGTGGTTGGCGAATGCGCTCGATTGAAAGAACGACGATGCGACGTGAGAGAGCGCTCCAGGGCGAGCTGCAGTGACATCGTCCGCATGCGCAGTGAGGTTTGACCGCTTGTGTCTAAGAGACGTTCTTGTACAAGAGTACGTCTTGTTTCTTGTTGTCTGCAGCTCTGGCGGTGCATTGCTCGAGTCTTCTTGTGCTGCTGGTCGAACCTTCGCTCGACACACTCATGCGCATGTTCACAGGCACAGAGCACTTTCAGGATACACGAGGTGCTTGCAAGCAATCGATCACACGGACTCTCGCGTTGTCGAGCTTGCCAGCATGTGCTGCATGTCGTGCAGCGCTCACTTGCAAAGCTTCGTGCTCACATCGTACTGATGTCTGACGTGCACAAGCACAAGGACACACACACGAGTGCGAGCGCGGCGATGAGGCGGTGCTTGGCTGAGGAGTCACTCGTGCTCGACTGCGATCAGTGTTCGGCGTCATGCAAGTGATGGCGGTATCAGATGCGAGCGAGGACAGGCAGGCACTCGCTCATGTTGCTTCATGTTTGCTTGCTTGCGGTTGGGCAGAAAGGCTTCGCTCTTGAGCAAGACTGTGAGCCGAGCCAGTTGATCGAGGTCAGCGATTGCTGGGCTGGCCATCGCAGCAGCTCCAACGCAAGAACTCGTGCTTTACGATTTGCATTGTGCGAGACCAGGACCAGACTTGCCACTCTAGCCAGCGTGTGCGCATACTGTTGTTCAAGGTGCGACGCACTGCTGACCGTCTCAATGACAGTCGGCATGGCAGCAACTACACTCTTCTTCGTCCTATAGTACTTGGCTTGCACTAGTGATTCACGAGCGAGTTCACATCGGAGACGACCTTAGTGAGTGAGGCGGTCGTGTGGTGGACTCGAGACCACACAGACACGAGATATGATTCCACAGCAAGTGCCGATGTGTGTTGTGTGCGTTGCAGTTCGAATGCATGAGCGTCCACAGTCTCGCTCACTCAGGTTGTCGTTGTTGTGGCAGCGACCTCGTTGTGTTCGTTCACGAAGAGCTAGCACAGAGCCGAGGCGCCGCGGTATCCTGTGCGTCAGAGACGATCCGTCAGTCAGATTAGTCACGAGATGAAGATCCAGCTGTCGACGACAACCCAGCTCTCGCCATCACCGCCGCGAAGCGCATCCTCCCAGTAGCATTCGGACTCGCGATGCTGCGAGATAGTGGCGTCCGCATGCGAATGAGAGGCAACATACACATGCAAATGACACACAGCGTGCTGTTATCACTGGAGGCATCGCACACACAAGACCCCAGCGCTTGGAGTCGGTCACTCGATTGAGCTCGCTCGCTGTCAACGACGACTCGTTCGTTCGTTCATGCTCGTGCGCTCGTCTACACCCAGAACACCAATCAATCAGACGTTCGTTACCCATCCAAGCGGTCAATCTTGACAGACTGACACACAAAGAACCCGACAGCCGGTGGCATCGACAGCCGCGTGACTCGCGACTCAGATGCGCGTTGCCCTCTGCGACTCGTTTCTGTCGACTTGCCTGTGTGTGGATGCTTGTTTGCGCATCCCGCGACTGCGATTCCGAATGCCAACAGCAAGCGCGCAGGGGGCGAGCGCTGGAGCAAAGGAGACCGCAGACGCTCGAATGAGCCCCACAACCGCCACGACGTCCGAGAGCGAGGTCATTCTGCAATTCGCCAGCCAGTGCTCAAGCTTCCGCTCCCGTCCGGCTCCACTTCCAGTTCTCCTCCGTCACAATGGTGTTCAAGAAGATCGCGCTCGTTGCTGCTGTCGCCTTCATGGCGCTCTCGTCTTCGACCGTGGACGCCGAAGGTGCGTTCTACAACAAATACGGCGTCCTCCAGGTCGGCAAGAACGAAGTCCTGAACGTGAACGTCGCGTCCGGCGCGTCCCGCGAAGACGTGGTCTCGTACCCACTCGCGAGCTACATCTCGGTCCGCTTCAGCGCGTTCGACATCCCAGAGGGCGACGAAGTGGTCGTGCGTTCGCCAGACTTCTCGGTCATCCACACGTACACGGGCAAGGGCCGCGACGACCGCTCGAACTTCGTCGCGAGTTTCGTCCCAGGCAGCTCGGCGGTCGTGCAGTACATCTCGCGCAACAAGGAGAGCGCGGCGACTGCCGGCCGTGGCTACACGATCAGCGGCTTCTCGCGCGGCTTCCCGGAGAAGCTCACCGAGTCGATCTGCGGTGGCACGGACAACACCGTGCCGGCCAAGTGCTTCCTCGCGGGCCAGAACGGCAGCGTTGCCAGCACGCTCCCGCTCGCGTACGAGCGCTCCCAGGCTGTCGCGCGCCTCCTGATCAACGGCACATCGCTCTGCACGGGCTGGCTCGCGGGCAGTGAGGGTCACCTTTTCACGAACCAGCACTGCATCGACGACCCGGCGCTCGCGGCCGTGACGGACATTGAGTTTGGCGCCGAGAGCACGTCGTGCATGGATGAGTGCAAGAAGCAGCTCGGCTGCCCTGGCTCGATCGTGACGAAGACGTCGACGTTCATCACGAACAACGACGAGCACGACTACGCGCTCGTGAAGCTCCCAGCGACTGCGAAGATCGCAGGGTACAAGTACCTCCAGCTCCGCGAATCGGGTCCGAAGCTCGGTGAAGAGATCTACATCCCGCAGCACCCGCGCGGCTACCCGAAGCGCATTGCGAGCGTGATCGAGGGCAACGAGCCTGCGTATGTGCAGACGCTCCACGGCACGACGGGCTGCGGCAGCAACCAGGTCGGCTACGCTGCCGACACGCAGGGCGGCTCGTCGGGCTCGCCAGTGCTCGCGAAGGACGACAACGCTGTCATTGCGCTGCACCACTGCGGTGGCTGCGAGAACACGGCTGTTGACATCCAGGACGTCATTGCCGACCTGCGCAAGAAGAACATCGTCGTGAAGGACCTGATCGTGTCGTCGTCGACACCTGCGCCAACGACCCCAGCACCGACGACGCAGGCACCAACGCCAGTTCCGACGACGCAGGCGCCGACTGTGGCACCGACGCCAGTTCCGACGACGAAGGCGCCGACTGCGGTCCCGACTGTTGCTCCGACGACGGCGCCGACTGCGGCACCTGGCCGTCTCTGCGGTGCACACGCGACCAAGGCCGAGTGTGACCGCTTCTTCTTCTGCAAGTGGGACAACAACGCGTGCAAGCGCGGTTTCTAAGCCACTACACTCGCTATCGAGACTTGAGACGCCTGGCACTATAGTAGCACACGAGCGTCTGTATCTGTTACCACCACCACCACCACTTGAATGGTATGCTCATCCACTTTGTTCCCTCGCATCGACACAACCACAGCTTCACGTATTTTGTACATCGTTTGCAAGGACATTGGTCGTTTGAGATTTGCCAGGTGCTTCACACGCTAGACTAGCCTCCAGTGCACCTGAGGAGCAACTCGAGGCTAGTATACTGCTGCGAGCGCGGATGAACTACGAGCAAGTCGACTCGACACCAGTGTCGGCAACGCGAGTAGATCGTATTCGGCGTTCTGTCCACTGCTAAAGAATTGCCAGGTTCTTCACCGCAGAAGTGTCGAAGCGTTCACGACCTCGCCAATGCACGAGTTGGTCGCGAAGACCAACCCGAGTCGAGTTCAAAGCGAGCACGGATGAACTACGAGCAAGCTCAATCACGTCTGCGTCATCGAGGTGGTGGTGGTTGTTGCGAGAGTGTCGCTTCAACGAGAGAGAGGGTCGTTTCGAAGAAGAATGAGTGAAAGCGGACAGTGGCGTGGATGAGTGACTTCGGCTTTCGCGGCGTCGAACGCGGCGCTCACAGCATCGAACGAACGGATGCTCTGTGACGCACAGACGCGTGAGCGAGTGGCCAGACACACAGAGGCGCGTATGCGATAGTACAGAGGACGCACCACGCAGAAGCAACAGCACTAGACTTGCAGGTCTAGCCAACGTACGAGTTCACTACGAGCCGGATGGCAGATGCGTGGATGAACGATCACAGCGAAGAAAAAACTACTTCAAACTAATGAGAAGGACAAAAAAGTGCATTTTGCAATCATTTACTAGTATTTACTCATCTATTCATTTGATGGCTCTCAAAAATGATAATTGTGTGTGGTAGACACAAATATAGTAAAACAAATCTGACAAATATGTAGTCCACATGAATCATCCGATATAATGTACGGTTTGGCACATACACCAAGATCAAGCGTCTGTATGTGTTTGCGCATTCAAACGGTTATGCTGAGCAAGACGTTTGAGCTGAACGATCGAGTGTTTGTTTGTGTCTGCGCATTCAAACGTCTATGTTAACAAGATCGAGCGTCTGCATGTAGTGATGGCACTCTGTCTGCGCCTTGTGTCTTGCCAAGTAGGCGTCAAACAAACAGAGCATTCTACAACTTAACATGCATAAGACATGGTGTCCACAAATATGCTGTTCGTTTGCAAGTTCAACAGTTCAATAGACAAAATACAACAAAACAAACATGTGCTATATCTGCGACGATATTCTCAGTTTCGACAGTAGACACTGGTTTAAATGATTTTAATTAACGATTCTTCAAAGGTAGATGATGGCAAGAGTGGTAGAGCTGTGTCGTCGCTGCTTCCGCTGTTTTATATCGCTTGTCATGCCATTTGCTCACTGTGAGGTGGGCATTCAGTCAGATTAACGCTTAAAAAGACGTCAACGTCGATTATCATACACATCAAGTGTGTGCATAAATCAGAGTGGGGGTGTCGTATTTATATATAGAACAGGGTCAGATTAACGATAAATCCGGTTTAAGCCGTCGATTTACTATTCGATTTGGACAAATAATTTGGTGATCACGATAAAACTTCAAACTACCAAAACAATAAATGCAGAGCAAATAATATGTACGAACATGTATGTCCGTACATCATACATCGTACATCGTACATATGCAACACTTGTACTTGCTTTTGTATGTGTTTGTAAAATACCTCTAAAAATAATAGAACCCATCAACAAAGGACACTGCCTCTGAAAATGTACCTTGTTCAAAAGTTTTTCTCATTTGTTTCAGATCTGAAACTAAACGTTTCAGAAAAGTCAAAATTCTTAAACATTTCCGAACCCCCATAAAATCTCGTTTTTAGAGAAAAATCAGGAACCTGTTTTGCAAGGTTTTTTAGATCTGAAACAGTCAGACATGTTCCGATAATATCGCTGTGTACAAAGTTTTCGCACAAAACATCAGCATTTCCCAATTTCACTACATAGTGAACTCAAGCAGTTAAATTCCTGCTAGATCTCTTCGGTTTGACAAAATAACCTCTTGTCTCCACTATAGTTTCAGTAAACTCATTTTTTACTTTTCACTCGTAAAAGTGAATCAGAGCAGAGAGCACACACACCGCCATCGTCACAACAACAACAACTACCACCACATGCCAAAGAACAGCCGCTTGACGCAAGCTGCGCTTGCCGCTACACGACATCTCGCTGTGCAGGAAGGACACTCCATCGCTGAAGTCGTTGCGATATTCTGCACCAACATCGTGTCTCCATCTACACTCTACCGCAGCCACACAGAGCAGCGGGCCGCCGAGCGCGAGCAGATCGTTCTGCAAGAACAGGAACAACAACAACATGAGCAACACCAGCACCACGACGATCCTCACGAGCAACACGAGCACGATCAATCTGAGCCCGAGCCCAACACTGCGCTCCCTCTGCTTGTCGCGCAAGAGCAGCTGGCACAAGCGCAAGCACTGCTGCACCGAGCAGAAGCATCGCGCGACACAGCACAACAACATCTCCAGCGGGTCCAATTGGAGCAGGAGTAGCAACGGAGACAGATTGAGGCACTGCTACGGCAGCAACTGCAACTTCTACAACACCTCCGACAGCTGTGTAGGACGCTCAAGATGATCTCCATGTTATGCTGTCGCTTGAGCCAGCAAACCCAGCGGCTCTCGAGCTACGCACTCGACTCGATGCAAAGACAACAGCACGCACTACCGACAATAATATACGTGACGAGTGCGTGCTCGTGGACGAAGTGCGTCGCTGCTCTCTCGCTACGGCTCCGACAACGAACGCCTTGCGTCCATTACACTTGGAGCTCGCTGCTGCAGCTGAGCAGGCGTGACGTATGCTCCAAGACGAAGAGATGCAGATGCGTCAGGCGATCAAAGCCAAAGCCAAGCTTCCAACACGCACTGCAAACAAGCAGTCGCAGCCACCGTCCTTCAGGACCGCAGTCAGCAAGCCAGCGTAACAGCAGCAACACCAACAACGGCATGGAGCACGACACGGTCACGAGCAAAATGAACAATCTATGGGCGAGTCTCGCGCAAGAGGAGCAGCGCACAGTCGCGCGCGTCTACCAGAAGCGCCGAGCGCCTAAAACCACCTAGAGAGAGCACTCACTAGCTCGTGAAGTCGCTAGCACTACTGTCGATGCAAAAGACGAGCAGCAATCGCATCAGCAAGCGGGACTAGAAGTCGCCGTAAACTCATTTTCACAGTGAGCCTGTTCTGAACAATTGGATACAAACGCCAAGTCAAAGTGAAAAACCGCGCTTTCATCACTATGCAATCGAAACCCTGGTTCGGGCGCATATAGTTTCAGCACTTGCTTTTTTCACTACCGCACACGAATAGGATTTGGTCCAGTATAGTTCAGGCAAGTGCAAACGCGTTCGGGCGCTCTCAGTCTTTCTGTTTTGTCACGACTACTCTTGTCGAGTCAATGAGAGCACAAGAAGACGCTTCAGCATCATGCTCGAGACGCGAGCTTCGTGACGCGAGCTTCGTGACGCGAGCACGACAACGACGAGCGTGACGTGCGAGCGAGCGCCACACACGACTGCATCATCAGCATCAGCATCACCATGGGGCAAGCACCGAGCAGCGTTGCGCCACACAGCGCGGGCTACGTCCTCCCATCGTCTGCACCGAGCGCTCTATACTCGCATCACCACCACGTACAGACGGCTTGCGCTTCTTCTGGACCTGCTGCTCGTCGGCGCCTCGACATGCGCTGGAGCCGTCTGAGCATGGAGCAACTGCGCGACGAAGAGTTTCTTACAAAACAGCTCCGACGCATGGAGACGCTTCTCGGTGCGAGTGCGCGGCGCCAGCACGCTGCTGTTCACGGACGCACTGCTGCGTCAACGTCCTTTGGTCGTGACAGCACAAGGACAGTGTTTGCGAGCGCCACGCCATCGAAGCTGTCGCTGCAAGAGCGCCTCGTGCATGGAAAAGCTGGTACACTGTCTCCTGACAGCGAAGGCGACGAGCGCACATCATCTGCAGTAGCAGCAGCAGACGCAGGACGCAATGGCGACACTGCGCTGCACCACGAGCTCGATCTGCTCAATGCGCTCTACGTCCTCGGCGATCTCGAGCAACCAGAGCTCGCAGCGCTGATGCTCCAGAAGCTCCACGAGTTCTTGCTGCGTCTCTGTACGTTCCCAGACGCGTACTACGACCTGCTAGCGCTGCGGCGCTACATCCTCCGGAGCGTCCACGAGGCGGTGCACGTGCAGCACCAGCACCAGCGCGCGCTCGTGCAGCTGTCTGCCACTGCGCTCGCGATCATCCAAGCAGCTGTGTGCCGTGTGCCGCCATTGCTGCTAGCGCCGCCATCATCACCGACAGGCTCCCAGACCAGCAGCGCTGTTGGTCGAGTGGCACTGACTGCGAGACGGCGAGCACCGGCCAACACTGCACGTGCAAGCGGATATGGAGCACTCGAGTCGCCACAGAGCGCGTTCGCACTGCCGATCACGCCCAAAGAGCGCGTGGCTCGAGAGGCGTCGCTGGGCATCCAGGTCGTATCAGCGCTGTTTGCGAGTCTGATTGATCCGTCGAGTGCGACGTCCGTGGCACAGCGGCGCGAGGTCCTCGCTGACATCGTGCCGCTCGTACAGAGTCTCCCGCCGCAGTCGCTCTCACTGAGCGTAGGCGAGTGGTCTGTGGCCATGCCGCGCACTAGTTCAGTGGCCATGACGCCAAGTGCAGCGTCCGAGGCGCAAGACCTCGTCGACAAGCTCCAGCGGTTCTTGCTCGACGTGTGTCCGCCGCTTCCTGCGACTGCTCGACCAGGTCCGTCGTCGCCCAAAGTCCACGCCGTCGCGTCGACTGCGAGTGACTTTGACGTTGTTGACCGCACGCGCGCAGTGAACGCGCTGGTCCACTTGGCGGCAGCGCGGAGCTCGCTGCGAGACTTCCTCGTCGTAATCAAAGTGATCCTCGGTGCGAGCGACTACGCCATCGAGAGCAGAGATGGGAGCCACCAGCCACATCAATGGTCGAGTGTGTCGCTGCTGTCGCCTCGTCTGGCGTCGCCCCTGACGTCGTCAGTCCCACTGCTCAAGCCAACAGGCGAGGAGCAGAACCCAGCGACGCGCACAGACAGCGGACTCGATCTTGACGACATCGCCACAGTCAAGGCGACCAAGAGCAGAGGCGAAGCTGCCACGGTCGAGCTCCGAGGCGCTGGATCGATCAAGGTTGGCGTTCCATCGAGCCACAAGACTGAGGTGGATGCGCTGGGCTTGAGCTCGACGCTCGATGTCGTGACGCAAGTGAAGCGCAAGGCGCTGCCGAAAGGCTTTGTGCCCAAAGTCATTGGCTCGACGAGCACGAGTACGACTGTGAGTCTCGCCACTGCTGGCTTGTCCTCGCATCACCATCACCACCGCTACTCGGGGTCGCACATTGCCACAGCCGGTCTCTACAAGACGCGCACGAAAGACGACTTGCGTGAGCTGCTCGAGAGCGGCGGAGACACGGCCGCCGCGTCGTTCTCGCTCGAGATGTCGATGGCGACGCCATTGGATCACTCGGCGCGCGATGACGGCTTTGGAACACCAGCGATCGCTACGACCGCAGCGTTATCAAGTCGCTCAGATAGCCACGTCCCGACAGCCAAGTGTCCAAAGCTCAAACGACTGAGCGTCTCAGCGGTCTTGCGCGACCTCGACAGTGCGCGCACGAGTGCTCCTTCTCGAACTACGGCGGCAGCGCGCGCATCATCTGTGCGTGGCGCACCGAAGACTGTGCTGAGCTACGACTTCCAGAGCGACAGTCTCGTGTCACCTGAGCAGGATGACTGCGACGACAAAGAGGTCTGGAGCTGCGGCCAGAACTCGTACGGCGAGCTCGGCCATGGCGACACGGTCACGCGCAAAGCGTTTGACCGGATCGAAGCGCTCCAGCGCAAGGACGTCGTGCAGATCAGCGCTGGAAACGAGCACACGATCGTGCTCTGCGGCGACGGCACCGTCCTCACGTGCGGCTACAATGACAATGGCCAGTGCGGCGTCGGCGCAACGAGCCGCGTGAGCAGCGTGACTGCGATTCACAAGCTCAGCGGCGACCACGCAATCACGCAAGTGCACGCGTATAACGGCTGTGAGCACAGTGTCGTGGTGACGCACGACGGCCGCGCCGCGACGTTCGGGTACAACTACCGCGGACAGCTCGGACATGGCAACACGACGAGCGAGAATGTTCCAAAGCTCATCCGGAGCCTCGAAGCGCGCGTCGTGCGTCTCGTGTCGTGCAGCTACTACCACACGATCCTCACGTGCGACGACGCGAGTGGCAGTGGTCGCGGGAGTGTGTACACGTTTGGCCGCAACGACTACGGACAACTGGGCCACAACGATGCGATTGACCGCAAAGTACCGCACCAGGTCGACGCACTCGCGGACCAGCACATTGTCTCGATCGCATGCGGCCAGTACCACACGATGGTCGTGAGCTCGACTGGACGCGCGTACGGCTTTGGGAAGAACGACTACGGTCAGCTCGGCGTTGAGACGACAGAGAACCAGCTCGTGCCGGTGCAAGTCCGGAGCGGTCTGGAGAAGCACGTGTGCTTGGAGATCCGATGCGGGTACTACCACACGATCGTGCTCTGCGGCGGCGCGCACGTGTTTGGCTTTGGACGGAACGACTACGGGCAGCTTGGTCTCGGCAAGGCGACTGCGACTGCGACTGCGGCGATGAACGTGCAGCTCCAGCAGCAGCGGTTCGCGACGCCGCAGCTGCTGGAAGAGCTCGAAGGAAAAGAGATCGTGCGGTTCGCCTGCGGCTGCTACCACACCGTTGCAGTGTCCGACAGCGGCGTGCTATACGTCTTTGGTCGGAACAACCACGGCCAACTCGGCACGGGCGACACGACGGAGCGGCTCTATCCGTTTCCGATTGAGGACTTTCTCGGCAAGCGCATCGCGATGGTCGCTGCCGGTTTCTACCACACGATCGTCCTCACTGGCGGCAAAGACGACGAAGTGGACACGAGCAACGACGACGCCAGCGCAGACGACAGTGGTGGGAACGGCGACTGCCTCGACGGCGCAGCGGCTACGCCAAACGGCATCACTGTCAGCTCGTCCGTCATTCTATCGACACAGAGCGTTCGTGCGCTGATCGAGTCGAGTGCGACGTCAGATCCTGATCATCCAACGCCCAGACAGTCGAAGACAAGGAGCAAGACGAAGCGGCGAGTTGCAGACAGAGCCGATCGCCGCAGTGATCCGAGCTGGAACCCAGACGACGACGAAGAGGATGACGACGACTGCCGCGACGAAGACGATGCGCAGCAGCCAGACTGGCGCCTCGAGACAGCGCTTGCAGCTGCTCCAACGCCACAAGACGATGAAGACGTTGACAGTCGCGGCGTGGATGCGATCGACGCCGCAGTCATCATCTTGGCCGAGCTCGATCGCCTTTGCAAGCCGTTTCTGCCCAAGCGCGGCGTGTTCCCTGCGCTGCAACACCCGAGCGCGGACACCATGGACGCACTTCAGACAGCACTAGCAGCTGCAGCAGGGGCTGCACAGTCTCGTGTCGACCTCTGCCGCGTCTTTGCTGGCGGCTTTGAACCGCACGTCATTCACACGTGCAGCTCAACGTTTGAGAGTCTATTCGTCCTCATAAAGCACTTGAGTAGCAAGCGCATCGAGCCTCTGAGTGCTCGTGCGCAAGGCTCTGCCTCATCTTCGTCGTCGTCTTCCAGGCGCGCGTCGTTGCTCCAAGGCGTCAGTGGCAGTCAGCTCCAAGTGTACGTGCTGCTCGTGTGTCTGCGCCTTTTGCAAGCGAACCTCGCGCAGTTGCTTCGGTCAGGACTCGGCAAAGCGATCTTGCTCGTCGCGCAAGGACTCGCACGTCGCGCCGACGGGACGGCGTCAGAGCCATCGCAGGTGACACGAGAGCTCAAGCGTCTTGTGCTTGTGCTTCGTCAGCTCCGCGACGCTCTCGTGGCGCTTGTCGACCTGAAACAGCACCACCGCAGCTCGCCACTGTGTAGCACCGAGTCCGATACAAGCAATAGTAGCAGTGACTCGGCCACAAAGGTCGCCGCTGAAGCGGTCGAGACGATCATGCTCGGACTCGAGGTCTTCTTCCCGTGCCAGTGCGAGCAGCGCCAGTTCTTCTTGTACGTGCTCGATTGCCACTGCGAGCGCACTGCACGCACTTCTAGCAACGACTGCGCCATGTGCAGGGATGGCGATGCGCGACACCGGAGCTCGATCGAGTCGTACCCGCGCTCGAGGAAGCTCCTGCTTGCGTCATTGCTGCGGCGCATGGCGGAGGACGCGCTGGTTGTCAAGTTCCTCCCGCTTGCATCGAGTCTACACGCCCACGTCCAGGCAGTGAGCACTAGCGACAGCGCACCGCTTGCTGGGATCACGGCGGTGTACATGGCGCTGCTAGAACGGATCAGCACCGACTTCACACGCGCAATTGGCGACGCAGCGCTTCGGTCACGCGAGACGTCGGTGGCTTTGACGACGACAAGCAGCAAGACCGCAGCGCCAAGTAGCAGCATCGCTAGCATGTTCAGCTTGATGGTCGTGCTCCAGAAGCATATCTCGACGTGGGCAGCGAGCTGCGAGCGCTGGGTCCAGCCAGTCGATACGGGACGCTGGGACCCGCTCGCGCCAATGACGGAGCGCATGAGTGCTCTCATTGACAGAGTCTTTCGAGTCGATGCGCATGACGCCGAGACTGTGCCGCTGCCGTGGCGCTGTCTCCTGGACTTTGCGCTCGCAGTCTTCACACAGGCGTCCGACGTGCTGCTCCAAGTGCTCTCGGCTGAGGCACTTCCAAGTCCGAGCGTTGGCCACCGGAGCGCGTCGCACCTCGTATGTGACGAGGACAACGGCATCGCTGACGCCATCGAAGCGTCACTCGTCGGTCAAGTGCTGCCGTCGTTGGTCTCGAGTCTCTTGGTGTTCAGCAACAACGCGCTCGTTGCCGCGACGCTCCTCGCTCCAGCGACGACGTTGCTGCGGCTCGTGGACGATTTCAACCACCACAGTGCGGCGACGCGTACGATGGACACGGCGCGCGGACGCCAGATGCACGGAGCGACGGCTGTAACAAGCGACCGAAGCAAGCTGCTAACAGGAGCATCAGTACTGACACTGAAGACTGGACTTGCTCGGAGTGAACTGAGTGATATGACAGCAACTGGTCCGTCAATTGGCGACGTTGTGAGTCTGCCGTGGAGTTACTTGCTCGAGAAAGACCTCGCAGTGCTCGTGGCGGAGCTGGCAGTGACGCTGTACATTGGAGATCCGCTCTTTTGCTTTGAGTCGAACGCAACTGCTAGTGCTGCGCTGACGCATTGGCGCTCGAGTCCGCTGTTTGCAGGCGGCGTCGCGCCTCATGTCATTCGACAGAGCGTCAAGCGTTCGGCTGATCCAGCAAGTGCGATCGACGACGCAACGCGCATAGTTCAGCACGTCCCGCAGTTCGAGACTGCGCGTCTCGCGCCGTCTGTGAGCTCAGACGCACGGCCGTTCGCGCTCGTGCTGCCTCCGCATCAGTACGCGCGATCAAGCGCTGGCGACTGCACAGCGGCAGCGTGGCGTCATGGCACATGGTCGCAAGCGGCCGTCAACGAGATCAGCTACTCGATCGTGTTCAGCAGCGAGTCAATCGGGACGTTCTTGCAGTGCGTGCTTCGCAGTCGCAGTGCGAGCGACACTGCTGCTTGTTGCGCAAGAGCGCGCGAGCTCTGCGATTGGGTGCGCACGCACTACGCCAAGACGAATGGGTCGTACCGCATGCTCACGCGCCAAGCAGCGCATGCGAACCCATCATCTTCAGCCATGAGCGACGAGAGCCGCATCGAGTACGCGGCGTTTGCTGCGCTGCTGCACCACAGTCAGCTCGCCCACTTTGCGCTCCACATTGCTCAGAGCACAGAGTCGTCTTCGATGACCAAGCCGCCGCCACGGGCGCTCGTAGCACTGTGGCACTCTGTGGCAGAGCTCCGACGGCGGTTTGCGGCAAAGAAGACGGAGATCAAGAACGCGTCGCGAGGCGAGAGCGCTAGCAGTCGATCGCTGGACAATGCGACTGCGGCAGTGGCGACGCTCGCTCGTACAATCGTCGAGCGCTGCGAACTGCTTCTCTTGGTCACGCCGCAGGACGACGCAGAGCACGCGCACGTGATGCTCGACAGTGGGTTCATCGCTCCGTACGACCCAGCGATCGCGTACTGCGAGCGAACGTCTGTTCACTTTGCAGCGGCGTCTGTGCAGCGCCACGTGGCGTCAGTGTGTGCAGAGATGCCGTTCCTCACTTCGTACCCAGCGTCTCGATGGCGACGCGTGCGCACGCTCGTTCACGTCCTCACGCGCTGGCGCTTTGCCAGTCGCGTGTGGCGCGTGCCGAGCGCTATCGCAACGGACGTCCTCGACTTTGTCACGACCGACGACGCTGTTTCGAGTCTCGCAGCTGTGAATGCGCTTCTCGTTGACCCTTGTCGCCGCATGAGCTGCGCAGCGCGAGGGCTCGAGCTCATGCGCGAAGTGCTCGCGATCCCGACGTTCGAGGCTGTTCAAGCGGACATCGTGCACCAGTTCAGCCACGTCGTGGTGTTCCAATCTCATGCGCTCGAGACTTCGCTGCTGCTGACGCGCCCAAACGTCTCGATGTTCTTTCACGATCAGCTCGACACGGCGCTGCGTGCGTTCCTCACCTATGTGACCGAGCTCATTGTGAAGAAAGCGCATGCGCTCATGGCGGAGCAAGAGCGCGTGCCAGTGCGCTGCCGTGACCTCATTGGGCTCTTGAGCTGCTGGGGCGTGCACTTCCGGACCGAGCACTTTGGCTTTGTGAACGACATTGGCATCCTCTCGATCGTCCAGGAGCTCATGACACTTGGCTCGAGTGCTCCGCAGCCGGTTCTGGAAGCAAACGGCCAGCACCAGATCGCGCATGACGTCGCAAGCAGTTGGAAGCGCCTCCACGACGCAGCATCTGCGCTCTTTCGCCATCTATGCGTGCACTTTGCTGTCCAAGCGACGCGAGTCAGCGGGAGAGATCCGCTTGGAGCGGTAGCGATCGGTGTCCCGACCGAGCCTGAGCTCGCCGACGTCTTTGGTTTGCTACTGTATCAAACACAGGCGATCGTGCAGCCGCTGCTGCGCGCACGTGGGTTTGCGACTGACGGCGACCGTAGCAGCGCTGAGCCAACAGAGACCGCCGCGTTCGAGACACCGCGAGCCAGTCAACAGCTCAGTGCGTCTTCATCGATGCGCCGGAGCTTTGAGATCATCGTCGCGCCGCAGCGCTTCTCAAGTCTCGCGAAAGGGCTGTCGTTCCCGTACGACGCCATGCTCGCGCCACCGCCAGCGATGGTGCGACTAGCGATGTCGCCACTTGTGAAAGCGAGCGAGTTCAGCATCTCGACGTGGATGTTTGCGCGCGAGCCGAGTGCGATCGCGACTCCTCGCAGCTTTGAGTCGCTTGAGAGCAGCTTGTCGCCGCGAGCGATGACGCCGCGCTTCATCTTCCTTCGCGGCAACGATCGTGAAGTCACGCCGTCGTTGCTCCTCGTGCCGGACGAGAGCGACGGGACGTGGCACTTGGAAGTCGGACTCTTGATCAACGTCCGCCCCGTGTCGTCGAGTAGCAACGCGAGTCACACGAACGCAGCGACTGTGCTCAAGAGCGTCGTGTCGGAGCGCCTGACGTCGAAAGAGCCCGTGACGTTTGGCAAATGGACGCACGTCGCGATCGTGTGCGAGCCGTCAAAGCTCCGTCTGTACGTCAACGGCATCCTCGACGCGCAGCGGAACCTGCTGCCCACGCACGCTGCTGCGCTCGCGAGTGCGCGCGTCGACCTCCCATTCCACTTTGGCAAAGCGCCAGTGGCAGTCGACTCGGCGTCAATGACGAGCCAAACGGTGGCGGCAGCGCTCCATCTCCTTGCACTCTCGCGTTCCCCAAGCAACAACATCAGTGGGTTCAGTCGGAGCGGTGCTGACGCGAGTGATGCCTCGCCATTCGAGACGCTGATGAGCTTTGATGGCGCGCTGAGCAACTTTCGCTTCCACAATCGCTCGCTCTCGCCCATTCACGTGCGCATCGTGTTTGACGAGAAGCAGCAGCAGCAGAGCGCTGGGACTCCGAGGACGCTCGGGACACTGGCGCAACGTGACAAGGTCTCGACGGAGGAGCTCTTGGATCAGCTCGCGCTGCTCCTACTCCTCAGCGCGTCGTCAGGAGGACGCGTGCACTTTACGGCCCACGCGTCGTCGTGGCTTGAGCTGCTCTGGGACGTCGTCCTCAAAGTTGACGACGTTCGCGTGCAGCAGAGCGCATTGCGCGTCCTGCGCGGCATTGCAGTGCACCAGACACCGTTGGCTCTCAGTGCGATGCTCCTACCAAGTGCCACAGAGGCGCACACGCTCGGCTTCCACTCACACGAAGACGTGTTTGTGCAGCAGCTCGTGCGCATCATTGGCTTCGCCACATGCAAGTGTCCGAGTACGTGGCAGTCGACAGCGTCAACAGTAGAGACCGGAGAGACGCGACAAGCAATCGAACTGCCGTGGACACTCATGCTGCCGCTTGGAATCCGCGGCAATGAGCTCTCGCCACAGTCGAGCGAGGTCATCTTAGCGACCTGGCGACTCCATGAGTCTGTCGAGCAGCAGGAGCGTCATAGTGCGTCCTCGCCAGCACTGGCGCTTGGCAGCGAACTCATTGCGCTGCTGCATCATCTGTACACGAGCGACGCGAGCTCTCGGCTCTGGAGAGACTCGATCGACCGCACGCTCCGACGCTGCATGAGCAACGGTTGTGTGATTGCAATGGATGGAGCCATTGACGCCGAACCAGCACAGCGACAGTATCGAATCGGCAAGCGCGTCGTCGCTCGTAGCGTCGTCCAGATGCTCGAACGCGTCGCGTGCTTCTACGTCCTGAGTGGCGTCGTTGACTTTGTGCGACCAGGTGCGCTGGCACAGCTCACACTCGGTGGCGACGTCGCTCGTGTCCTTGCAGTCGAGCACGCTCGTGCTGATGCTGCTGGAGCACTGACGGAACGAACTGGTCGACCACGACACGTTGCGTACGTGTCAGTGCGTCGTTCGTACGACAGTGTTGCGTCGTCGCACTCAAGCGCAAATGTCTACGACAGTTGGTACAAACAGGTCCTCAGCCACGCGCACGTAGGTCGATGCGGCGTTGAAAGTGACGAGAGCGACGCACTTGCGGCGCGACCGAGTCGGTACTTGCGCGTGAACGTGAAAGACCTCGAGCCTGTGCAGCCGAGCAAGTCGCTCGTGCCACTGACACTGGCGATCCCAGAGATCACGAGCGCGTCATTGACTACGAACGGCACTCACGAGGACGCGACGGTCTTTGACGTCTGCCTCAAGCACCTCGACGCGGCCGAGCGCGATCTGTTAGACAAAGATCCATACGTGACGCATGACGCGACGAGAAGTGGTCAAATGCCGCTGCTCACACGCCACATGACGAGCCTCGTGACCAAAGTGCTCGCTCAAGCAGCGCCAAGCGCTGCGAATGCGCACAAAATGCTGCACCATCGTGCGCTCGTGCACCGCCTACTTGCGCTCGCTGTCTCGGATGACGGCAACGCAGTGTTTGCGACGTGCGCCGAGGTCGAGCGACAGGTCGTGCTACTGCGGCAACGCGTCTATGACGTGCTCATTGACATGGACGACGATGGCGATGCGGAGCTTGCGCGACTGTGGCAACGCCACGCTGTCAGACAGCTTCGAGACAGTGGAGAGACGATTGCGAAGGAGACGAGTCGAGAGAGCAGCCGCCGCGAGCTTGACGTCGCGACGAGTCGGACTGGCAGCGCTCGACGTGGTAGCAGATGGCCAAGCCGAGTCGACGATGCTCAGGGCGTGAACTCTGGCGATCTGAAGGAGAGCGATGCAGCGCTGAGTGACCGGTCGCTCGATGGCAACGGCATTGACATTGGCGATGATGGCGTTGGAGCTGATGGTGGCCAGGACGGTAATGATGATGATGATGACGGCGACAACGACAATGAAGACGACGACGATGAGCTCGATGATGACGGTGATGACGAGGACGAGGACGAGGAAGACGATGATGATGATGAGGACGCTGAAGCGAATCGCGCCGAGTTTGTCGAAGAGCTCATGCTCATGGGCTTTCCAGAGGAGTGGTGCATCCTCGCGCTCAAGCAGACGGAGAACGACATTGTCGGCGCGTCGGCGTGGATCGTCGACAACCTCGAGTACCTCAGTCGCTTGCAGACGTCGCTCGATAAACAGCGCGATCGTGGCCGCGAGACGCCGCGGTTCAACGACGAAGAGGACGACGCGGTCGGTGACGATGGCTCAGACAGCGAACTCGCCACTGGCGAGCGTGACGTGGGGCAAGTAGAAGCGACCAGTGCGCAAGACATCAGCGACGGAGGAGACAACGCAGAGCGCCCACACCACGAGACTATCAGCAGCAGCGCTGCCGCAGCATCGACACGAGCCATTCATGGCGACAACGCAGTACCGCTGCTGAACGACAAGGAGCTCGCGCGCAAAGTCTTTGGCGAGATGTACTTTCCGTTTGAAGACGGCGGCTACCGCTCCAACACGCGCCACTGCTTCCTGCGCTCGTGGCGCGCACCACACGTCGAGACGAAGCTCTCGTCGCTCGCAGCTGCTCAGTCTGCGAACGACTTGGACGAGTCGACCACCGATGCTGCCGCACTCTTCCTCGAGTCTGTCCCAGGTCTTGGAACATACCGGAGCCGAATCGACGCGATGAACTTTGCCGCATTGGTGCAGACGCTCTATGCGCTGGAGCAGACTCTGGCAGTGCAGAACGCGCGGCAGTGTCTCGTGACTCTGTGCTATCACCTCAGCGCCAGTGGCAATGACGCATCGGCGGCGACACTATTTGCTACCGACTACTTGCTGTTCTTCCAGCTGCTCAAGATGGTCGTGCTCCGCGGCAGACCAATGCGGGCGTGTGTCGTCGCACATGGACGATCGTGGCGCGACGTACGTGAGCGGACGTCAGAAGACGCCATGGCCGCTGCAATCGCGCATTTGCTCGTTCGCGACGGCGACCGCTTTGCACTCGCACTACTCGACTTTGCAGTCGGTGAAGTCGAGAAAGCGGCGGCGACGAAGGCGTGGGAAGCGTACTTGTGGACGCAGCGCGCGCTCGAGCGTCCAGACAGCGCCGTGCTGCACGATCCTGCGATCGAAGTCGTGGCGTGGCTCGTGGATCGCCTCCTCGAGCACTCGCACACCAGTCAGTCTGTGTCTTGGATGTCTTCGCACGTGATGACGCGTCTAATTGTGCGGCTTCGGAGCAGTCTTCGATCGCCGAACCTGCCGCTCAAGTTCCTCAGTCTTCACATGATCAGCGCTGTCTTACAGAAGGTCGCTACACGTGGCGGCCAAGCACTCGCACATGCAATCGTCACAGAGAGCAAGCTCACGATCAACGACTTTGTCCACGCAGCGAAGCAGCGGCAGGCTCGCGAGGTCGTGCAGCACCGCCTCGTGTTCTCCGTCTACCTCCAAGCGTTTGTCGAAGTGCTGCACGTGCTCCGATGCATTGAGCCGATTGGCGATCGTCCGAGCAATGACGCTGTGTCAGCAGCACTTCGCGGCGATCCGTTCACGACCCTATCCGTGCCACTTGTCGACGCAATGGCGCCAAGTGCCGCAGAAGTGCCTCAGTCACTCGTGTTTGACCGAAAGCGGTGCCGGAGCAACCTCCTCACGATCGCAGATGACGGTGCGAGCGTCGTGTACTCGGGCAACGAAGTCTGGAAGACTGTGTTTGCGACTGAGCGCTTCGCCACGGGCGTCGTGTCGTGGGACGTCCGTGTGGAGAAGTCGAGCTCGTCGTACCTCTTTGTCGGTATTGGCGACCACCGCGCGAGCAGCGACTCGTTCCTCGGTGCAGACGACCACTCGTGGGGCTACATCGGCGACAAAGCGCTGTACTACCAGCGCAACCGCGTGAAAGCGTACGGCGACAGCTTTAGTGAAGGCGACTGCATTGGCGTGACGCTCGACTGCGAGCGCGGGACACTGTCGTTCCGAAAGAATGGCGTGGACCTCGGCGTCGCGTTTGACAACATTGTCGGCGAAGTGTGTCCAGCCGTGGCGTTCTACTCGCGGCACCAGCGCGTCTCATTTGTTCCAGGGAGTCTCGTTGTGCAGCGAGTGCCTGAGATCGGTGGTCTTAGCGGCAGTGATGAGGATGACTGTCCAGCAAACAGTGGTGCACACACTGGACACGACGCTGGGAGTGTCGAAGAAGCGCTCGTTGTGTGCGAACTCATGGACGCGATGATCAAGCGAGCGCCAGTGCGGCAAGCGCTCTTGGCGTCGGCGTTCGAGATGACAGTCCAGTGGATAGCTGAGTCGAAGAAGTTTGTGACGACGCGCGCTGGCAAACCGCTCTGGGTCGACGTCACGCGCGCGCAGTGCTCGCCGTTTGGTTTTCAGTCGGGCGAGCGCGTGCGCACGAGCCGCGGGAATGGCGTTGTTGTTGGCGTCGCGGAGCAGCGGCTGTGGGTCGAAGTCGATGGCGAGCACGGCGCGTGGTTCTTCTATCCGTCGCGGCTGCGCTCACTGACGCTCATCAGCGTAGTGAGCGCTACGCCAAGCGCTGGGTCAGCAGCACCGGCATCGAGCTGCAGCGCCAGTGTGCTAGCGCCTCAGAGTGGCAGTGACTCTGTCGCGGCGCTGCCTCCAAGTGCAGACGACTCAGAAGCGCTTGAAGCGTTCATGGCGCGTGTGAATGACCCGATGTGGAGCCTCGCAGTCGACCGCGAAGTCCTGAGCATCGTGAACGACTATTGCGAGACGTCGAGCGTGAGTCCGTGGAACTTGTCGCCATCACAGGCGCTCGATGTGCTCAAGAAGCGCGCAAGCGACCTCGACAGTGTCCTAGGACGACCGATCTTTGCAACTGACGACAGCAGCAGTACTAGTGCATTTGAAGCGCATCTCGTGGCGCGTCTCGGCTTCCTCCGCTTCTTCAACGCGTACTTTAGCCGCGCGATCGGGTACTTTGACCTCACATGGCACTACTTTGCTCCTAGCGCGAGCCTTTTGCCCTGTCAGCTCGTGTCGCAGTGCCGCGGCAGTCTCTTCATTGCAACGAAGAACGCGTTCTTCACGGCGCTAATGGACAAGACCGCGAACGCTCCGAAAAAAGCGGACGACGACTACGACTACCCAGACGACTTGCCGCAAGTGCTGCTGAACCGACCGAAGGCAGCGACGGCAAAGTGCCACCCTGGGAGCACGAAGAGTCTCTTCCTCTCGCTCGTTGGCCAAGCGTTCGATGAGCTCCACTTCCTCCCACTCCGGACGCTCCGGATGGTGTACTCGCACCCGATGGACGACGGCCAGCTCCGGAGCTTCAAAGTCAAGTTCGAAGGCGAAGGCGTCGACGACTACGGCGGACCGTACCGCGAGTTCTTCTCGCAGTTCTTTGCCGAGCTCCAGATGCTGCGCACGGACTCGGAAGAGCAAGAGCAGCCATCGGACTACACGCATCCGCACCACTATAGTGACAGTGGCACCAGCACATCGACTGGAAACGGAGCGCCAAGTAGCAGCAGTAGTAGCGCTGAGTCTGCTCCAACCGAGTGTCTTTTGCCATTTCTGCTCCCGAGTCCCAACTGGCGCAACGGCGTCGGCGCGAATCGCGAGAAGTTCGTGATCAACGCTGCGCTGCTGCGTGAGCCGTCGTCACCGGCACTTGGTGGCACTGGTGCGACTCCCACTTCCGCAAAGACGCCGTCCGACAGCAGTGCGACACTCGAACACGAGCACGAGAACCCAGAAGAGCGGCGGCAGCTCCACGGCGAGATGTTCTTCTTTCTCGGCCAGATGCTCGGTACGTGTCTCCGCACGCGCGTGTGCGTCCGTCTAGACCTCGCCGTCTCGGTCTGGAAGCACCTCGCCGGTGAGTTCGACCATGTTGGCAATGGTGACAGTGACGATGAAGGAGGCACACGCGCGTGGGAAGACGCAGCGCTGCTGCACCTTAAAGAGGTCGACTTTGTCGCCTACACGCTCTGGAAGACGCTCCGTAGCATGCTCACGGACTTTGACAAGCTCCAAGCAGCTGGCGTAAGCAGTGATGACCGTCGTGTCTGTGAACTGGCAGAGCAGCTCGAAGCGATGGACTTGACGTTCACGACGTTCTTGTCCGACGGCCAAGCCGTTGAACTCTGTGAAGACGGTGCGAGCAAGACCGTGACGCTCGAGACCCTCGCGACGTACTTGACTGCTGTGCTCCGCGCTCGCATGGACGAAGCGAACGACGTCATGAACATCATCAAGCAAGGGCTCGACTCGATCTTGCCGGTCGCTGCGCTCAGTCTGTACACGTGGAGAGAGCTCGAGAAGCGCGTATGTGGCGTCGCTGAGGTCGACGTGAACTTGCTCATGCAGAACACCGAGTACGACGAAGACGTGTCGCCCCAAGACGAGTTCGTCCAGCGCTTCTGGCGCGTGCTTGCGGCGATGGAGGAGGAGGACAAGCGGTGCTTCCTCCGGTTCGTCTGGGCGAGGTCTCGCCTGCCTGCTGGCACGGCGCAGTTTCACCAAAAGTTCAAGATCCAGTCCGTCGCGTCGTCGTCTTCGAGCGGAGGAGCAAGTGGCGGCGGCGACACGACCAGCAGCACAAGTGGCAGTGCGTGGATGGACTCGCAGCTCCCCAAGTCGCACACGTGCTTCTTTGCGCTCCAGCTCCCACGGTACTCGAGTGACGAGATCTGCGCCAAGCAGATGCTCTACGCGATCCGCAACTGCGTCGAGATGGACGGCGACTTTCGACTCGCAGACACAGAGATGACCGGCTGGAACGACATTGATCCGAGCGACCAGCTCCGGTTCTGAGTGTGTCCTTGTCTCTCGAGTCTGGTCGAGTCAGTGTCGAGTGTACGATAGGCGTTCGAGTGCACTGAGCGTGTTTCAAGTCGGACACACGCGCTCACTG
>JAASFN010000297.1:0-25505 GCA_023333795.1 Globisporangium rhizosaccharum | reverse complement strand
GTCGTCGTGCACAAGTGGACGTTTGACGTCGACGCCAACTGGACATTGAGCGCTCACTGGTCGACTGTTGTATCGATCGAGTCACTCAGCGGATCTCGTCACACCATTTGCACTGATTGTTGCTCATTTATGCTGTTGCTCTCGTAGGCGCTCTTGCTGCTCTTCTGTTCTTTCGCCTTGCCGCCAAACTTGTGATCGAGTGTCGTTCTCGACACTCCAACGACATGCGCCGCGAAAAAAGAGCTCGTGAAGCGAGCCGAGTATCCATGTGCGATCATGAGACACTCGGCTGCAAGCAATGCTGCCGCAGTCGTGCTCGGGTCGTCGTTCGGTGTTGGCATGGTGTGCTTGCGGCCTGGCTGGCGCTGCTCTTGCTCTTGTCTTGTTGCTCTTGTCGTGGTTGTCGTGGTTCGTCGTCGTCGTCGTGATTCTGATGATTCTCTGATTCTCTGATTCTCCGTGGTGTGGTGAATTTCAGGAACCAAAAGTGAGGTTGCTCGTTTTATCTTGAAGAATGTATGTGAGTTGGGCAGTGACCTGTCCAGCTTGCCACCTTTTACTTGCGTCCACTATGTGAGCTAGCCACACTGTTTGATCGTCGATAGTGATAAAAGTGTGCTTCACTATCGAAATATGTCACGGACTCGAAATTTGTATGTGAGCGACCTTTCAAATCTTCGAGCTGTCGCGAGTACTTGGTGGATGTAAGTGGATGACATTTTTGGAATTCCTTTTTTGAAAATTTTGAGAGTGATGTGCTTAGAAACGCGAGAATGATTGTTGTTTCGCACACGTCAACTTAGCCACGCGTCATACACGTTTTTTGCCAGCCAACCAACCAACACCGCACAAACGCACAAATAGGTCTGCGCAGCGCCAGCGCTCAGCTCCATTCCCCAGCAAGGCCGCTCCAGCCAAGACGCCCGTCCGTCCGTTCGTGCTTGCCTCGCCTCGCCTCGGACGCACGTACGCAGTTGCCCCTCTGTCTCCTACCCTCGCTCGCCATGGCTCCAGCTGCGCTCGCCGTGCTCTGCGGCGACGCCCCGGACGCTCTCGTGGCGCTCGCAAAGGACCTCGTCGCCGGCGGCCTCCGCGTCGCTGTGCTCAGCTCCCCAGTGCTCACCGCTGCGCTCGTCGCTGCCAAGGTGCCGCACGTCCCAGTCGCTGCGCCGTCTGAGGTGCAGCTACTGCTCGCGGACCGCATCGAGCTCGTGGTCGCCGCGCCGCCGCAAATCAGTACGACCGAGTCGGTCAAGAGCAAGCACGCTCGGCTTGAGCAGTGGGTCAACGGCGCGTACTCGTTCGTGCGCACGGCTGCGTGGAACCACAAGCAGATCAGCGTTGTCGTCGACGCAACGGATCTTGCGCACGTGAGTGCAAAGATCTCGAGCAACGGCACTTTCGCGTACTCGCTCAAGGAGCGCCGCGTGCTCGCCGAGAAGGCGTTTGCGCACTTTGCGCAGCTCGACCAGACGATCGCAGCGAGCCTCCACAGCGAGAATGGTGTGTTACTGCCTGTCTTTCTGTGACTCTCTGTGAGTACTGAGCGCATCCACTCACGGCTATGTTCTTTCTATTGCTACAGAGGTCCTGCACGATGTCCTCCTCGTCGGCAACGGCGGCCGTGAGCACACGATTGCGTGGAAGCTCGCGCAGTCGCCATCGGTCGGCAAGATCTACGTCGCGCCTGGCAACGCCGGCACGGACGGTGCTGCGAACGGCAGCATCGTGAACGTGGACATTGGCGTGAACAGCCACAACGACCTGATTGCGTTTGCCAAGAGCAAGGGCGTGTCGCTCTGCGTCGTCGGTCCAGAGGCGCCGCTCGTGGAAGGTCTCGCGGACAAGATGACGGCTGCTGGTGTCCCAACGTTCGGTCCGAGCGCCAAAGCCGCGCAGCTCGAGGCGTCGAAGGCGTTCTCGAAGGACTTCATGCAGCGCAACAACATCCCAACGGCGGCGTACAAGAACTTTACAGACTACGCCGCAGCGAAGGCGTACCTCGACTCGATCAGCCACAACATTGTCGTGAAGGCGTCCGGCATCGCCGCAGGCAAGGGCGTGCTCATCCCGCGCACCAAGGACGAAGCGCACGCGGCGCTCAAGGATGTGATGCTCGAAAAGGCGTTTGGCTCGGCTGGCGACGAAGTCGTGCTTGAGGAGTTCATGACTGGCGAAGAGGTCTCGCTCCTCGCGTTCTCGGACGGCGACCGCGTGATCACGATGCCCGGTGCGCAGGACCACAAACGCATCTTTGACAACGACCAGGGTCCAAACACTGGCGGCATGGGCGTGTACGCGCCAGCGCCGTGCTTGACGCCTGCGCTCGAGCGCGAGTGCATTGCGATCGTCGAGCGCGTGATCGCGGCGATGAAGGCTGAAGGCATGACGTACGTCGGTGTCATCTACCCAGGCTTCATGCTCACGCCGACGGGTCCGAAGATCGTCGAGTTCAACTGCCGCTTCGGCGACCCCGAGACGCAAGTGCTGCTGCCGCTGCTCAACAGCGACTTGTTTGAGATCATGCGCGCGTGTGTCGAGAACCGCTTGGACAAGACGCTCGTGTCGTGGAAGAGCGGCGCTGCTGCGTCGGTCGTGCTCGCGTCGCAGGGGTACCCAGACAGCTACCCGAAGGGCAAGGTCATCACAGGCGTTGACGCAGCAAACAGCTTGCCAGGCGTCGATGTCTTCCACGCTGGCACAGCGTTCGACAGCGCAAAGAACCTCGTGACGTCGGGCGGCCGTGTGCTCGCAGTCACAGCGCTCGACGCGACGCTCGACGCTGCGATCCAGCGCGCGTACAGCGGTGTCGCGAAGATCGCGTTCGAAGGCGCGCAGTTCCGCTCAGACATTGGGCTCAAGGGTCTCTTGCACGGCGCGAAGAAGCTCAAGATTGCTGTACTCGGCTCGACGCGCGGGAGCAGCATGCAGCCGATTATCGACGCGATCGAAGCCGGCGAGCTGAACGCGAGCATCGAGATTGTCGTGAGCAACAAGGCGGACGCTGGGATCCTCGAGCGCGCAAAGAAGCACAAGATCGAAGCCGTTGCGCTCGCGTCGACGGGTCTCTCGCGCCCGGCGTTTGACGCTGAAGTGTCCAAGGTCCTCAAGGCGAAGAACGTCGACCTCGTGCTGCTCATTGGCTACATGCGCATCCTCTCGAGCGCGTTCTGCCAAGAGTGGGCGAACAAGGTACTGAACGTGCACCCGTCGTTGCTGCCGGACTTTGCCGGTGGCATGGACCTCGCGGTCCACCAAGCCGTGATCGACGCGAAGAAGACGCAGAGCGGCTGTACGATCCACTTTGTCACAGAGGACGTCGACGCAGGTCCGATCGCCGTGCAGCTCAAGTGCCCTGTGCTCGCAACGGACACGGCCGAGAGCCTCAAGGCGCGCGTGCAGCCGCTCGAAGGCGCTGGATTCCTCCACGCGATCAAGCTCGCGCAGACCGGCATGCTGCTCAAGCAGTCGCAGCCAAAGAAAGAGATCACGTACGCAGACGCCGGTGTGAGCATCGACGCCGGCAACAAGCTCGTGGACATGATCAAGCCGTACTGCAAGTCGACTGTGCGCGTCGGCTGCGACGCCGACCTCGGCGGCTTTGGCGGTCTTTTTGACCTCCAAGCCGCTGGCTACGAGAAGGACACAGTGCTCGTTGCCTGCACCGACGGTGTCGGCACGAAGCTCCGCGTCGCGCAGCTCGCGAAGAAGCACGACACTGTTGGCATTGACCTCGTCGCGATGTGCGTGAACGACTTGATTGTCCAAGGCGCTGAGCCGCTCTTCTTCCTCGACTACTACGCTTGCGGCAAGCTCGAGGTGCACGAAGCCGCAGACGTTGTCAAGGGCATCGCAGAGGGCTGCCGCCAGTCGCTCTGTGGTCTCATTGGTGGCGAGACGGCTGAGATGCCGTCGATGTACCACGACGGCGACTACGACATGGCGGGCTTTTGCGTCGGCGCCGTGCGCAAGAGCGCGATCTTGCCGCTCCCAGTGCGCACAGGCTTCACGGTCCTCGGCTTGGCGTCGTCAGGTGTCCACTCGAACGGCTACTCGCTCGTGCGCAAGCTCGTCGAAGTCTCGGGCTTGAGCTACAGCGACCCGTCGCCGTTTGAAGCCGGCAAGACGCTCGGCGAGAGCCTCTTGACGCCCACGAAGATCTACGTGCAGCAGCTCATGCCGACGGTGAAGCAGGGGCTGATCCACGCACTCGCGCACATCACTGGCGGCGGCTTGCTCGAGAACATCCCGCGCGTGCTCAGCAAAGACATGGCGGTGGAGATCGACTGCGCGAGCTGGCCGCTCCCACCAGTGTTCAAGTGGCTCCAGAAGATGGGGAACCTGTCGACGACGGAGATTGCGCGGACGTTCAACTGCGGCATCGGCATGGTGCTCTTGCTCCCGACTGAGAACGTCGCTGCAGTCGTGCAAGCAGTCGAAGCGACGGGCGAGAAGGTGTACCACCTCGGCAAGGTCGTCGCGCGCGAAGCAGACGGCGAACAGGTGATCCTGCACGGCACGATCGCATAAGCTGCGCTTGTGTGTATGCGCAGACTTCTTCGTAGCGCAGTCTCTCGCAACATCACTAGATAGACGCGCCAGTACATTCATCATCTCCTACTTCCACTACTTCTGCTCGTCCATTCTGCTGTTTAGCGTTACTCTCGACGCGCATGAGACTAGATCGAGTGCTTCCCGAGCAGGAGCAAGAGCGCGAGGATCGAGACGAAGACCTCGATCGAGATCACTGCGACTGCGATGCCGTTCAAGACTTGGTCGAGACGCAGGCTGTCGAGAGCGGTCACACACACACACACACTTGCGTGAGTCCTTGGCGGTTCGTGAAGACTCGCACAAGATGGAGGCTTGTGTGTGCAAGGTACTGAGCAAGACGGACGGACGCACACGTAGGTCTGGAGCTGGAGGTAGTAGATGTTGCACACGAGCGCTGGGATCGCAAGCGCCATTGAGAGCACGAGCGGACCAACTTGACTTGTGCGATTGCCCTTGGACGCTGCGTCGTCATCCATTCCGATCCAAGACACTCGGTCAGTCGCATGGCATGAAGACACTGCGCGAGCTTGTCGCGTGCGAACGGACCTTGGAACAAGCGCGTGGTCTCGATGACGTAGTAGAGTGCGAGGAAGATCAAGTCCCACGTGAGCGCACCAGTTGGCGGGTACGGCAGCATCGTTCCTACTTGTGCCAGGAGCTGTCAGTGGTGTCTTGCTCAACACTGTTGATAGTGCTGAAGAAGAGCTAGACGACGCACGCACCTTTGTATCCAAAGAGCGCGAGTGTGATGGCAACAAAGACGTAGAGATACCATTGGTGGCATACAAGGCACGCCTGGAGCACAAGACACGCGAGCTGTGTTGTCATGCAGCCGACGTTTGTGTGTGAGTGCAGCCGTAGATCCACAAGGCATGCAAGTCGTCGCTTCGAGGCAACGCACATTGTGAGCTAGGCGTGGTAAGCAAGTACGACGAGAGACAGAGAGACTGTCGTGTGAGCGCAGCAAGGCAGCGAGTAGCTCGCAGCAACGCACGCATCAGTACGCACATGTGATCTCCATCGACTGCGTGTTGTCACGACACACACGCGCTTGCGTGCTCAGATCGCGCTGCTGCTGCTCTTGGGACGACGGTGATCGCGAGCAGGCGTTTCGATCGAGCTGGTATTTTCGCCCATGAGAGTCCTGCTGCTTCTCCACAACATGCCACTTGACAAGCGCGTGGTGCGGGACGACCAACTTGTACGCTTCCCGAGAGATGGATCGCTACGGTCGTCCCCAAGCGCCTCGACAGCGCTCGCTCAATGTCGTGTTTCTCAACGAACGTCCACGGTACGTCGGCGTTGCATTGCATTCGATCGAGCGAGCGAGGCTAGAGGCTAGAGACTGATACCTGGACTCGTACTTGTCGCGATACAGGCCCCAGACATTCGCGTCGCAGTTTGCAGCACCGAGTGGACGATCAAGTAGCACTCCAGACGACAATGCACTGCAAGTCGGAGGCGAGTCGCTTGCAAGTAGCACGACACCCAAGGCGACTGCTAGTCACTCGCTCACAGGTGTGCCGCCGAGCAACCAAGTTAGCCAGCAGAGTCGTCCACCGATCGTCCGCATGAACAGGTACGCACGCCGTTGATGCACACGAACCAACGAGTGAGCAAGCGAGCGAGAGACAGCGGACAATGTGCTCATAGAAGTTGGTGATGCATGTATCCGTACAGACCACAGAGTGGCGGCACGCGCCGACCAGGTGCGATGGCAACAGGACATGCGCTAGTTCCGCCACTCCACGAGCTCGAGCTAACGCGAGTGAATGTGCACGGACTGCTGTAGAACCTACTGAGCACGCTGCACTTGCAAAGCAACGACCTCGCACGGCTCGAGACAGCGCACGCACGCTTGTTTCAGGTCGCTTGGATGTGTCTCCGCACGAGATGCTTCGCAAGCGACCGAGTAGCTTAGAAGGTGCGCTCTCCCCTGTCGTTGAAATGAGACGAGTAGGAGCTAGAGGCGCGAGCAGCGCCCACCCATTCGTGTGTGCGCTTCTGATGGCTGTGCTCAGTCGATGCAAGTCCTGAAACAGACGACTCGAGTCGCGACGAAGACGACGAGCAGCATCAGCAGCCGCTGTCTCAATCAACCACAGCGCACTCGACACTCGACGAGCACTACATCCGACAGCTGAAGGACGAGATCGTGATGCTGAACGAGTTGAGACAGGAGAAGCGCCGCAACCAGAGTCTGCCGCACAGCCAGCATCACCACCACCACATGAAGACAATGCACACGATCCGCGAGACGCACAAGCTCAGCTCGACTGCTTGGCTGAGCGACCGGAGCGAGAGCATCACGCAGCTCGCACACTACAACTACTCGTCCGATCCAGCCCAAGTGTGTTTGCCATCGTCGTGCTCTCTTTCTCACTTAAGCCACCACGTCTAACAACACGGTGCTGCGTGTGTGCGTGATGACACCAGGTGGCAACAGCGAAGACAAAGCTCGAAGCGATCTTGTCCGAGGAGCTCAAAGCGCTCGTGGCAGTGCACATTGCAATGGAACGCGACGTAGGAGGCGGTGAGAGCCATGAGCAAGTTCCACAGACCAGCGAGCGCGATAGTGGCGAGCTGAAGCGACCTTCTGGACCTCTTGGTGCTACCGACGCGCGATCGAGCTCGTTTGGCACTGGATGTGGTACGAGCGCTACGCCAGCCTATGCGAGCGCGTTCCTCGACGTCTTGCGGCAGACAGAGGTAGCGATGCTGTGGATGCATGGGAGCTTGCTACGAGCTCGTAGTCGATACTGAGCACAGATGATGAGAGACTGACTCCTGTGGCTTTGCCAGATCCTCAAGACCAAGCTGCTGGCAACGAGCGCCGAGAAGATCGTGCTTGCAGACCGGGTCACTGAGCGAGACAAGCAGCTCGCGCAGCTGACTGAAGAGATCGGGTTCTTCAAAGACGCACTTGCGAAGGTAGGACTGTTGCGAGGACTCAGTTGTCTGTACTCTTGAACTGACAACGCGACGCGTCTGCTGGCACAGAGCAAAGGATCATCGCTCGGATGGGCACAGCTCCAGTCCAACTGGCGCAAAGCAGTCGCGCTCGTGCAGCAACAGGAGGCGCAAGCAGCAAGCCACGACGCACAGGCGTCAGCTCGTGTCGCAGTCAGCGAGCAAAGCGCCGCGAGGATCCGTGCGCTCGAGATGGAGCTCACAGCGCTTCACGCGGCGCTCGAGACGAGCAACATTGACAAGCGCGCGCTGAGTCATGAGGTGCGCACTGGAGATCGACGACAGCTCTCCACTCACCGCACTCTCGCACTCTCACTGCACTTGGTTGTTGCTGACACAGTTGTAATGCGTACGTGGTCTCTCTCTCTCAGCTGGAGCAGGCAAAGCTCGAGCTCCAGAGCACGAGTGTGCGCTTACAAGACGCGCTTGCGCAGATGCAGATAGCGACGCAGACGCACGCACATGAGCTTGAGACCATTGTACGTAGATGAACTGTGCCGTCACCTCGACTCACATCTGATAGGCTCCAGTGCTCGCTGCCGCGGACTCACCGCGTGTGCGTATGATATCGACTCGGAAGCGCGCTGCAATGGGCTCCCAGCTGCGCGCAGCCGAGCACTCGGTCGCTAGTGTCTTAGAGCGCTATCGGAAGCTCGAAGAGACGACGACGCAGGAGAAGCTGCAGCTGCGGCACGACAAGCAGGAGCTCGAGCGAATGCTCCGGCAACGAGACGACGAGCTCCAGACGCGCACGCAGCTCGCTGCAAAAGAGCTGAGTGCGAGGCTGAGCGCTGAGCTGAAGAGCGCCAATGACCAAATCGACAAGCTCCGAGCGGAACTGCGGCGCTCCGAGGCGCGCACCGCGAGTCTGACAAACGAGCTCAGCCAGCTTCGAGCGGACGGAACGGCGCACACCAGCACGATCGAGGAGCTTCAGGCAGAGCTAGCGCGCTCAGCACTACTGATGCACGAGCAGGAGCTGAGTCTCACAAGCGCTCGTTCAGACATACTCGAGAAAGACGCAGCGCTGCAGCTCGTGCAGGGTCGACTGGAGGCAGCGCTCAAGGACATCGAGTGGCACAAGCAGCAGCTCGTGCACCAAACCAATCAACTGCAGCTCGTCGAATCCAAGCTGAGTCGGTCCGTCTTGGCAGACGACAACGAAGCGCAGCGGCGGCGCCAAGTCGACGAGAGCAATTGGCATCAGCGCGTCGCAGCGCTCGAGCATGCGCTCACAGCAGAGAAGCAAGCGATGGCATCGCTTCGAGAGCAGCACGACCGCTCGATCGCAAGCGAGAAGGAGCGCGCTGAGCACGCGGTTGCGCAGTGCCGAGCTGTCACAGAGGAGCTCGAAGTCGCCAACTTGTGCTTGCTCGAGCGCAAGAAGCAGCGCGAGCACGAGACGCAGGCATTCAGCAACGAGAAGCAGGCGCTAGAGCTCCGCATCGCAGCATTGACAGCAGCGATCGAGAGTCAACGGCAGCACGAGACGCTGCATCAACACGCAAACGACGCAGACACTGAACGCCAGCGACTGGAGCTCGAAGTCGAGCAGTTGCGTGCGCAGCTCCAGTGCGCGCAAGAAGAGGCAGATGCCGCCGAGCGCAGTGCCCAGCAGCAGATGAAGGACATCACTGCATGCGCTGACCGCGAATGCCTCGAGGTCGCGTCCGTGACGCGAGCTGCAGCGGAGCGTGAGATCCGCGAGCTCCAGGCAGCGGCGAACCGTGCGGAAGTTGCAGAGCTCGAAGTGCGCCATGCGCTCGAGTCGCTTGTAGATGAGCGCGATCTCTTGATGCAGCGCATTCAAGTGCTCGAGCGTGCGACGCCACGCAGCAGCTCTGCTCTGTCTGAGACCCGCGTCGAGCTCCAGCGCGCGCGTCAGCGAATCGCGTCGTTTGAGGAAAAGCTCGCACAGAGCGAAGTGAGCCGAGCGAAAGACGTGGACGGCAAGCTCGCGCAGCTCTCTGCGCGCGAGCGCAAGACGACAGAGGAGCACAAGTACGGTGTTGTATCAGTGGCACATAGGCAAAGTCTGGTGTCTTGGAGACTAGCTAGTTGGAGGTGGTACTGACGCCAGGCCACGGATGTCTCGCTTCGCTGCTAGGTCGCTCAAGAAGCTCCGCAATGAGCTCAGTGGCGAGAGGAAGGAGCTCCAGAGCGCCAAGCACGCAGCCAGCGAAGAGAAAGCGGCACTCGCGGCGGCAAAAGCAGCAGTGCAGGACGAGAAGCGGCTGGTCCGACAAGTCGTTACTGTGCTCGTGCAGCGTCTTCGACTGCAGCTCGAGCTCTTGTCGATCGTTCCGTCCGAAGTCGCAAGTGCCTCGACAGCACTGGCGCGGCAGCACGCAAGTGCAGGTTCATCGAGCAGCAGCGCCAAAAGTACGCACCGCGATCTCAATGGCTCGACACTGAACGAGTTCCTGCACAAGTTCCAACACCAGCACGTCGACACGTGGCGCAGCATGCACTCGCAATGGGAGCATCTCCAGCAATCTCTCGACGACACCGACTGGCAGCTCGTGCACATGCGGAATCGATTAGAAGAGCTCTGTCTCGTGGATGCACGAGGAGCACTCAAGAGCAGTCGCACCACTGCGTCTGTATCTGCTGCTGCTGCTGGGGGTGGTGGTGCGAACTCGAAGCCTCTTCTTGCCTCGGTCAATGGTGGGGGCGGAGTGACTGCTGCTGCTGCTGGTGGTATGAGCACAACAAGTCCGTTCTCGGACGCTGTTGCAGCTGGCAAGGAGACTGCGCCAGTCGCTGATCAGCTCAAGGCAAGCGCTTCGACTCGAGGACTCGCCCTGCCATCGTCTGCTACAAGCGAGGACAAGGTCTCCCTTGCGAGCGCTCTGGCGAAAGGTGCGTGCAAGCGTGCTTACAGGTGTAGTCGTACCTCGTACACAATGGTGGCATTGCACCTCTCACGATGCGAGCCATGGGTGTACGTGCAACACACGCACACACTCAGTCGAAGAGCAGGAGACGTTTGCGCTCGCACTCGCGAAAGAGATGAAGGCGATGCAGCAGAGCTACGAAGCCAAGATCGAAGACCTCCAGCACGAGCTGCGCGCGACGCAGAAGCTGCGCGCCGAGTCCTCGCACCGCCTGCGTGCTGAGCTCGAGGAAGAGCGCAAGCGGAATCAACACATTGTACGTCTACAGTTCCGCAGTTCGATAGCGACTGGCAGTGTGCCAGTGTGCTTGTCTGGTTGGACTGGCCAAGTCCTGTCCTACCAGTCTGCTTGGTTGTCTGCGACGCGACCGTCGCAACCTCGACTCGCTCTGTGCTAACACGCGAATGCTCTCGCGGCTATCGATACTGTACTTGCCCACCACCAACGACTGCCTCGCGCGGCGCCACTCGACCTGCCTCGCGCGGCGCCACTCGACCTGCCTCGCGCGGCGCCACTCGACCGACATCGCATCGCATGCACACGAACGACTGACCAGGTGGCGCAGCTGAGCGACAAGTGCGCGGCACTCGAAGCGCGGCTCGCCGAGCTCCAGCGGCGCTTTGACGCGCTGCAAGACCAAGAGATCGAGCTGCTCGAGCGCTATGCCGAGGTGATGGCGAGCGGGTCCGAGTCGCGGCAGCGTGAAGCCCAGCGCGCACTCTTTGCACTCGTGTCAGACGCGCGTCGGGACGAGATGGCTCGCCGCGCAGTGCAGCAGCAGGAGCGAGTCACCAAGCTGCACGCGTACTGCGGTTCGTCGTCCGTCTCGGTCGAGCGCGACGACAAGAAGCAGTTGCAATAGCCGAGCGTGAGCGTGAGCATCGTGATGACATGCTTAACTCGTCGACTAAAGTTGTCACAGCGGCGGTCGTCATGATGTCCATGCCCTCCCTCTTCTGAAGTGATCTGCACCTGCACGCCTCAGGACATGTATTAGAGCTCGCAACTTCGTTGTGAAAAAAGAGAGAGAGAGAGCGCGTGGAGCGAGGAGATCAGGTATTGAGCGTCGCCAAGACACGCAACTCATGTGTATGTCTGCTGCGCATGAACATCACATGAGCACATGAACACATGAACAAGATCGATCGAGAGCAAGAGCAAGAGCAGTAGAGAGAGAGAGAGAGATAGAGAAAACTGGTCAGAGCAAGCAGCGACCTGGCCTGATCCGTCAGCCGGTCGGTCAGGTGGGTGCATGCTCGCGGCTTGCATGTCAACCTAACGTAATCCTGAGGCTCAGTGTCGAGATCTCGGCAACAAGCAGCTGGCGATTCGTCTTGATCAAGTGTCCTTGTCTGCAGACATGCATTGTCGTACTTTATTGGGTTTTGCCAATAACAATAGTCGGTTCATTCTGTCTGCAGTGATGTGTTTGCGCTTTGCGATCCTGATAACAAATCAAGTGACAATGTCCACGAGACAGGCGCGTGACAATGGAGCCAAGCTATGAAGCGAGAAAACGCACGCTGTCACACAAAGTCGAGCCAAGCGAGCTTGGAGAGTCACAATGAGCAGAGTGCTAGTCTGGTAGAGCAAGCTGCACGTCGAGCTCAACGACTTCTTGACACAAGCAGCAACGTGTCGAGGCGATCGAGGTGTCTCTCCGATGTGCTGCTGACTGAGACTCTCGAGTCTCGAGCGGGGAGAAAGGGGGTCCACCATCACCATGGACAGGGCAAAGCCTGACCGGTTGTAGCGTCGCGTCTGCCGCCTCTCGAGTTTCACTTGGTGTTTATATGCTATACCTCAAACCAGTGCAGCGACAACGCCAGGACATTCCATTTTGAAAGCGCCACTCCATCTGATTTCTACTCCATTCAATCGAATGCATCATACAAAACTGAGTGTTGTAGTCCAACTCATGCCTCCACACGTGCTAAAAAGGATGCGTCTACAATCTGTTTGAGCCGCGAGGTTCAGATTAGAGCATCCGAGTGGTTCAGACTCGAGAAGCAGTGAACCCATCGTGGAGATTTAGATCTGAGATGGCAATTCGCCACACCTGCTAATTGCGCTCCTTCGCTCTGTTCTCCCCGAGCGGCGGCACCTTGGACAGTACGACGCGTGTCGAAGCGAGTCGAGCCAGCATGACACTCGAGTCACAAGAGCACTAGCACATGAGCGCTTGCCTGGCAAAGTGCTGCTTCACACAGCACGTTTGGTCACAATCACGGCACGAAAGGCAATGCCTTGACGAGGCGCGCAAAAACAAAAGATCGCTTGTCTCCTGTCTCTGTTTCACACACTTTCACCACCACATACTGTAGCGTTCCATTTTCGCGTGCCAGTCTCATGTTTTTTGTATGAGTGTGTGACGAGGAGAAACAAACTCACGGACGTTTAGTACCGAGATGTTAAAAGCGCTACTCTGCAGCACCACATTCCCTTGCTTTGAAACTCGACGCGAACACGAGCAAAAGACCAAACGTACGATACGATATGATGTGCTCAAGCTCTCACACTCACACAGCGCGCTCGAACGCTCTGCGCGAGCATGCAAGCACAAGTGCCGCCACATCCAAACCAACACACTCGCCAAAATCGCATTCGTCTGTCCGCGCATCGCGCGGGCTTGTCTCTGCACGCTCACGACGAGCCCTGTCTCTAGCCACGGCTCGTTTCTGTTGCGCCTCTAATTCGGCAACGCGCTTAGGACGTGTCTCACACACGCACCTCCAAACCTGAGCGCTTTCGCATGTTAGACTTGAAAATTGTATCGCTCACTGCGACTTGCGCTTTCTTTCGTCTCAGCTTCTTTTTTCTTCTCGAGCGCGGGTGATTGGGTGATTGCTTTGAAGCCATCATCAATCGCAGCACCGACACACTGGGTTTTTGCTTGAATGCTGCTCAATTCACCAAGTGTGGTGAAAGCTGGGTGTTTGCGTTTCTCCGAGTCGACTTCTTCATACTTTAACAAACAGAACAGTCAGAAACCGACGTCGACAGGATCTGCACTTTAAACAGGGCTCGTACTTTAGAGCGCAAGTATGACCCGCCCTGGGTGGTTCTCTCCTGGGTCGAACGCAAGCACGCTCTGATTCGCACTGCCTCGCATCGGCCGCCGTTCATTATCGCTTTTCGTCTCGCTGCCGCGCACTTCGCTCGCTCGACCGCGCGTCCAGTTTCCAGCAAGCTAGCTCTCTCTCTCGACGAGATCGCCTACCAACACGCGCTCGAGCCAGCCCCTTCATTCAGCCCTTACACACACACACCGACCAACGGACAAACTGATCAATCATGGAGTGGATGCGATCGCGCGAGCAGCTGCTCTCGGGCGCTGCGCCAGTCGCGCTCCAGCCCAGCGCACTCGACGTCAAGAAGGAACCGGTGCCCAAGTTTGTGCTCGTCGACTCGAGCAACCGCGTGCGTGAGCTCACTGGCACGCACGGGACCGCATCAGCGAGCGCTGCTGCGAGCCACTCGCACCGCTTCGAGGCGTCGTCTGCACCTGCGTTCACGCCGCTGACGTTCGGCTCGCACCCGATGGCGATGCACAGCTCGTCGCACAGACCGTTTCAGCAGCAGCAGCAGCAGTCTGCTGGGGACGACGACGACTTTGCGATGTCGCAAGCTGAGCTCGAGGAGCAGGCGCAGCTCGAGCAGCAGCTCCAAGTGCAGAAAGAGGAGATGCGCTTTGTGTCACCCCTGCCGCGACCGCAGCTCCACAATGGCGCCAGCAGCAGCCAGTACCGCGCGCAGACTGCGCACCGCCCCCTGCTGTTCAACCACGCGTACACGTACTCGGACCCAAACTCGAGTCAGCAGCAGTTTGCGAACCCGCTGAAGACGCCGCCGACTGTGCCACCGGTGTCGCCGTTCGCTGGACTCGCCGTGTCGGCGCCGACCAAGTCGACGATCTCGTCGAGCGGCAAGCTCCCGAACCCGTTCAGCTCGGGCTTGAGCACGACGGTCGAGTCGAGTCCACGGCTGCCGTCGCTCAACATGTTCCGCGCTGGCTCGCCAGGGACGCTGAAGATGGGCATTGCCGGTCCCCGTCCACCGCCACTGTCGCTGCGCTCGACGTCGTCCGACTCGCTCTCGAACGGCAGTCTGTCGTCGCACCCGTCGCCGTCGTCGTACTCGTTCCAGCCGTATGCGCCGAGCCCACTGACTGCGTCTCCGCACACGACGCCAATGTACTCGCAGTCGCTCCCGACTGCGTCGTTCATGCACTCGCACGAGATGCGCAAGTCGCGCATGTCGTTTGACGGCGCCGAGAGCGTGAACATGTCATCGGACGACGAAGACAGCGGTATGCTGCTGCTGAGCTCGAGCGTCGAGCGCGCGAGCAGTGTCTCCGGCGGTGCGCGCACAGGGCGTGTGTGCCGGTACTCGGACTGCAACAACATTGCGCGCTCGCGCGGTCTGTGCCGCACGCACGGCGGCGGCAAGCGCTGCTCGCACCCGAACTGCAACAAGAGCGCGCAGGCGAACCGCAAGTGCATTGCGCACGGTGGCGGCACGCCGTGTTCGTTTGGCGACTGTGAAAAGACTGCGCAGTCGCGCGGTCTGTGCAAAGCGCACGGCGGTGGGGCACGGTGCAAGCACCCGGACTGCCCGAAGAGCTCGCAGTCAAAGGGATTATGCCGCGGCCACGGTGGCGGGATCAAGTGCAAAGAGGACGGCTGCGAGAAGTGGGTGCAGAAGAACGGCTACTGCATCAAGCACGGCCGCGAGCGCTCGATGACGTCGTGAGCCAAGTGGATGTCGATGATTTATTAGGTGGCCGTAGTGGTGATGGTGATGGTGATGGTAGTAGTGATCGCGGTAGCGCGCTGTCTCGTGGTGGTCATACGGACTCGTGTAGGACTGTACTCTATGATTCGACAATCACACAGAGAACTACTACTCCTGCTACGGTCGCTCCTTGCCTTGTCGCCGCATTGTGTATGCAATCGGCATGATCAGTTTGCTCGCCACTTGCTCCGCGCTGCTGCCGATTCTCCGTGATGCATTCGCTATTTCGGTCGACTTGCACCTGTTGCGATTGTCTTCGAGCAGTCCCGATTGACTGCATTGGGCACTCAGCATGGAGCTCGAGGTGAAGCTCCTTCGTGCACACGTGTGGCTCGCTCAGCGCACGTTGCAGACAAATGACGGGTTCCTCGCCCTCACGCGCGTCTCAAAGCGCCACGAGACGCTTGCGTACGGCGCACTCGATGACCTTCAGGCTGCAACTGCGAGCATGAAGCGCTATCAGAGCGTAGTGCTCAAGTGGACCGAGCCAACAACTGCAACAGTGTTGCTCGAGCTGCTCTTTGACAAGCAGCAGTGCACTACACCGATCGAGTTCCTGCTCTTTGCCGTGCAGCGTGGCAAGAAGCAGCAGCGCTTTGAGTACATTGGTCGAAGCGCACTGCGCATGCGCGCTGAAGACGTCGATGCCTTGCGCACGCAGCACGAGCTCGTGTTTTCGACGACACTCGATGGCGGACTCGGTGCTGTAGAAGTGAAGCTGCGCCACTGCGCTGTCTCGAGCAGTAGCGAGACGCATGGCCATGACGATGATCCTGACAGGAATGGCGCATCGTCGTTCAGTGTCAACTGGAGCTCAAGCGAAGCGCTGCAGCGCGATCTCGAAGAGAAAGGTACGCACTCAATAGACGGCGTGACGCATACGACCAAGTGGGCTAACGTATGGACAACGGCGTGACAGCTCGCGTGAAAGCAGAGCACGAGAAGACGTTGGTGCTGCAGCTCCGGAAGGTCGTTGCGAGTGCTCTGCGTGCAATTCAGGAGCACGAGAATGCGCTCCGACGCCAGCGACTGTGGTGGGCTGCAGCGAAGATCCAGCGCACGTACCGCACACTCTTGGGTCATCGCCATGAAGCGCAAGAGCGTGTTCGGAAAGAGCAGAAAGCGCTCCAAGAGGCGAAGAAAGCGCGTGTGCGCACAACTGTCGTCGAGCGCAACCTCAAGCGCGCACAAGCGATGCGCGAGCAGCTTCGCTCGAGCACTTGCACTACTAGCAACATCAGCAGTCACGCTCGAGTGGGAAGTGTCGACAACCAGACAGAAGCGAGCAGTTCCCGGTCGCTTTCGACAAACAAGCTGGCTGCACAACTGCGCGCTGAACACGAAGCCCGCGTGCAAGCGACACTGCAGCGCCGACTTGCAGCGCTCGACGCGGAGCGGCATGCTCGCTTGTCAAAGCACGAGCGCACTATGCAGCAAGATCCAGTGCTGCGAGAAGCGAGCAACACCAGCGGCAGTGCAGCACTTGTCGATGCCGACTTGGTGCGAGCAGTTCATGCGTTGCACATTAGCAAGTGGCTTCATCGCACTTAGTCGAATAGCATCGTACTTTGTCGGATCTATCGCCATTTTTGCCAACAACACACAACAACATGACTGTCATGGCGAGCGAGACAGCAGCAGAGCCGCGTGCGCCGGAGCTCCAGATCAAGTGTGTCGCTCTCTCTTTGTATACATCTGCATGTGTATGTAGCACTCGTTTATCTGCATGCACGAGTTGCGAGCTGATTGCTGTGCGACTTATTACAGGAACTTTGTCTGCTCGGCGAACCTCGGCATGCGCTTTGATCTCGCGAGTCTGCTCGCCAAGTCGCACAAGAAAGCCGAGCTCGTGCCAAAGAAGAACTGTCTCGTGATGAAGCTCGCGCAGCCGCGCGCGACTGCGATGCTCTTTGCGAACGGCAAGCTCGTGTGCACAGGCGCTGAGACCGAAGAGGCGATCAAAGCCGCAGCGCGCAAGTTCACGCAAGTGATCCAGAAGATGGACCACCCAGGCGTGAACCTCATTGACTTTAAGATCCAGAACGTCGTTGGCACGTGCACGCTCGGGCACCGCGTGCTCGTCGAAGAGCTCTCGTTTGCGCACAACGACCACTGCACGGTACAACCACTGCGCTGATGTGTACTCAGAGGCAGTCGCACTTGACGACAGACTCTGCATCGACTAACGCTGTTCTGTGTCTATAGTACGAGCCAGAGCTGTACCCTGCGCTGATCTATCGCCTCGAGAAGCCGAGTGTGAAGATCCTCGTGTTTGTGAGCGGCAAAGTCGTGTTCACAGGCTCCAAGGAGCCGCGCGAGCTCCGCGCAGCGTTCGCAGCGATCCTCCCAGTGCGTTCGCGTCCTCAGTCTCGCTGTCTATGGCTCTGGACCTCGCGAGTGCTCATCGCTTTGACTGTGTGTGTGGCTATGCAACGCAGATCCTGCGGCAGTTCCGAGACGACAAGCACGTGGACGACGGCGAGAGCGCCGTCCCACGCGCGCGCACCACGAGCGGTGGCCACGAAGACGACGATGACCACCCGATGATGGACGACTCGCACCTGGACGACGACTGAGGACCAGTCACTTGGACGACGAACAAATGCCAAGCGCTCCGCTCTATACTCTCTCTCTGCTCTCGACTCTGTCTGCGGCTATGTCGAGTGCTCGTAGTTGGCAAAGAAGTCGCGCTGGAGCGCAAGACGTGCACATCGGAGCACGAGCCAAAGCCGTCGCAGTAGCCGCCGTGTCTCGCCTCCTGCGTTTGGTGGAGAGAGTGCAATATGAAGCGCATCCAAGAGCGCATCGAGACCTTCGATGTACTGCATCGCACGGTTCACAGGCACGAGCGTCTGCTCTGTTTGCTGAACGAGCGCTCGCAGCAGTCTGCACGCTAGTGGCGAGAGCGACGGACGCTCACGTGTGCACTGCTGCAGCAGCCATCGACTCGCTCGTTCCTGCATCGCCAGCGCACGATTCCCACATACGCAAGTCACCACAGCGATCCCGTCCGTCAGTCTATCTGTGACTGCATCGTCAGGAGCGCTTGAGGTGTCTAGAGCCAGCCACTACGTACGATCGAGTAGAGCGGGAGGATCGGTGCGTGCTGAGCGAGTCGCTCGAGCAAGTGACTCTGTGAGGAGCTGGTCTGTGGCTGCAGAGCCGCGAGGTCGAGCTCGAACTCGAGCAGCAAGTCCTTTGCATCAAGCGCATACTGAGCGAACGGTGTCCAGTGCTCGCGCGGCGGGACGTCTGCACTGACAGTGACGATCGCTCGGCAAGCGACGACAGCACTCTCTCGCGTTGTGAAGACGCCAAAGCGCTCGATCCGGAACGCTGTGAGCGCTGAGAGGCATTGCGTCTCCTGCTGCTGCTGCTCACCATCGTGTTTGGTATCCTCGACAGTGTTGCTTGTTGCACCAGTCGACTGGTAGACAAACACAAACGCTTTGCCAACGACGTGCACGAGCGAGCGCTCGTCAGTTCCACTGGCGTCAGCTGGAGCAATGAACGAGACGCTGGCGTGCAGCACACACTTTGCAAGCGTCGCGCGATGAACGAGTTGCTGGATCGCAGCATCGTCGATCCCCTCGTAGTCGACGTCGCTCACAACGTGACTGTATGGTCCACCAAGGACGCAGACTCGAGGTCGCAGCCGTGGGTCTTCACGACTCGAAGCGTCAGTCAAAGTGACAAGCCGGCGCAGCTCACGCATGACTCCGTCAGCGAAGAACGCGAGCGCTTGATCGAACGCACTGCCTTCGACGACAACGAACTCAACGACTTCGAGCTGACATACGAGATCAGGCGTAGCACTCGAGCGCTTGCGAGAGAATGCAAGTGGGTGGAACGCCAGGAGCGCATGGTGCGTCTGAGCAGAGTACGATCCCCTTGATGGCTGGTACGTGCTTGAGCAAAGCACTTGCTGTTGCTTGACCCACTCGAGCGCGTCCCAGACTTGTGGTGGGTCGACGACGCCGAGTACGTGGTGATTGAGTCCCAACAGTGTGCACTCAGGTGAGCTGTCTGTGCGCACCACAATGCGCTCGAAGCCGTCCAACGCACGCACTGTAGGTGACGGCAATGGCGACGCCAGTGGCCGTGACCACACGAGCTGCCGCACTGCAAACGCTCGGAGCTTGCCTGAGAGCTCGACGAACGGGTTTGGAGGCAAGTGGAACGCCACGACGTTCATCACTGCGCTCTCGAGTGCCACGTCGACGCACGAGTCAACGAGGAACTGCGCAAAGATCGACTCGAACGCGACGAGGAGCGGGTACGCGCGCGTCTCGACTGCAGACTCGAGCGCTCGCACGACGTCAATCTGCTCATGGAGGTCGTCATTGTCTGTAGCCGCAGTCGCAGTGGTCTCTGTCGCTTGAGGCTGCACATGGCGTTGCGCGAGTCCGACAAAGTCGCGCACAGCCGAGTGTGCGATCAGCTGCAGCAGCTCGCGCACGATCTCGAGCGCTTCGACGCTTGCTGCAATGTCGTAGTCACAAGTGCTGCTGCTGCTACTGCTGGAGTCATCGACTGGTGGCGTAAGGCTCGTGCGAGCGGTTCGCCAGAGCGATTGCAGCAGTGCATCGACATGGTTCAGGAGCGACGACACGGATCCGACGCGCGCATGCGTGACAAGCGTCTCGATCTGTTGCTCGAACATTTCAATGTGCGGCTGGAGCTGCTCAAGTGTGACTGCCAAGTCACTACGACTGAGCTCCATTGCCTCGAAGACGTTGAGCAAGAGCTGCGTACGAATGGCGAGCTGGAGTAGCGCGAACGTGATCGAGTCGGCAAAGCACGTGGTCCAGTGGCGAAGCGCACTGGACGATGTTGCGAGTGTCGTTAGTGTCGTCACGACGCGCTCGACAAGGTCGCTCGGGTCCGTCGAGTATGTGAGCGGATCGTAAGACTGGGTCGAGGGCGTCGACGGCGCAGTCTTCAGGCCAGTCGTCTTGGTCGATGATGACGTGGTGCTCGAAGCACTGCTGCTGCTCTCGACGCGCGTTGCGATCGTCAGTGCGCCTTGTCCATCAAGGAAGACGCCAGACTCGAGCACGCGCGTCCCAGTGAGGAACGAGCGACTCGAGAGCTGCTGCGATCCGCTACCACTGCTGCTGCTGCGCGCATTTCCACTCGATGGCGCTGTTGCCCCAGACGCCTGCGCTTCAAAGTGGAAGAAGAACCGCTGAATGGTTGCGACGAGCGTCCCACGCGCTGGTCGTGCGTCCTGCGCAGGTCCACTGACGCTCGTGATCTCCATGCGCGCGTTGTTCACGATCGCGAGCTTCACAGCTGATGCGAACGCAGTGCGGTTCGCCGCCACGCTCTCGCTTGTCCACGTCACAGTGGTCTTCAGTGGTGTCTGTGCGTCAGCGCTTGGACCTGTCGCGCCAGTCGTGATCTGAATGCCGAGGCATGCGAGCGTCGCAGTCGATGTCGCTGCTGTCGATGGCGACACGGACACGACTTCGTGCAGACTCTTGACGAGCTGGCGCGCAAAGACTGCCATCGCAGGCTCGAGGAGCTTGCCTGAGACGACGACGTGGCGCTCGAGCTCCACGACTGGGTACGCAGCGAGGGCAAAGTGGGTCCCGACACCAACAAGCGCACTCGCGACTGTGACGCTGTAGTCGCCGTCGCGCACAACGTTGCCACTTGCTACGAACCAGCTCGGTCCAAGGTGCGGATGCGCTGCTTTGACTGCAGCGACACGACGCGCGAGCACGTCTGCGTCGAAGCGCAGTACCACAGACTCGACGCTCCAGAGCGATAAGCGTGCGAGCGACTCGGTCGTGCACAGGCGATAGGCACTCGCGTTGGTGCTGCGTTTGCCAGCAGACTGTGCTTGATGCTGTTGTTGTCCATCGTGCAGGAGCAGTAGAGGCGACGGGATCGAAGCGACTGGGGGGATGGTGAAGACGCCGTGAAGTATGAGCGCGCGCTCGACCTCAGCGCGTCGGACTGCGCGCAGTAGCGACGGGTACGGAGTCGCAGGCAGCACGCGCGTGGTCTGGAACGCGGTTGCAAGTGCTCTGAGCCACGACTGGAGCACGTCGAGGACGTTGGTCTCGCGAAAGTACGCATCGAGGAGCGCATCGCGCTGCGCAGCGTCCTGGGAGAGTGCTGGCGAGGCTGGCTGCACGCTCTTGTCCATTGGGACAGCCAGACAGACAGAGAGACGCACACGTAGCAGACACGACGAGACTACGAGACGCCAAGCGAGTGAACGGATGCACAAAGTTATCTACACGAGCGAGTGCCGCTCGTCTCTCTCTCTCTCTCAGTCTCTCTCGGTCTCTCTACCTGCTCCGTGCAATGGCGTCAGCTTTACTTGACGCGCGCTGCGTTCGCCTCTGGCAGTCGCTCAATGACGTACTTGCGGTTCGAGATGTACATGATCGGGACACCCGGGACCTTTCGGATGCGACGCTTCAGCTCACGATCGCACGTCGCGACCAAGTAGCACCGGTGCTGCTGCACGCGCTGGAGCAAGCAGTCATCGGCGTATGTGCCTTTGTGTGTGCAGGGCAAGCGCTCAAAGCGCGGGTCCTTTGCTAGTCTATCGGTTGGAAGCGCACAAGAGAGTAGCGATGCCGCGTGCGTGTGTGTGAGAAGCAAGCGAACGAACGAACAGATCCATTGGTTACGCGCACATAGCACGTACCGTAATGCGACGCGGTACTTGTGCCCAAGGCGCTCGAGCTCGGCCATGACGCAGTCCGTGATGCACGGCACGCCTGTGGACGTTGGACAAGACGCAGTCGTGAGTGAGTGAATGGACATTGTACCATAGACCAACAGACAGTCACTCCACACACACATAGATAGCAATAGTGAGCCTTTACAGACGGACGTACACTTGGCGAGGAGGCAGTCCATCATCGCAGACACGACCTCGAGCTTGTTTTTGATGGAGAAATTGATAAAGTTCGTATCAATGAGGACGTTGTACGGCGGACCGAGCTCGGCATTGTACTTGAAGAAGAGGTTCGACGGGATCTGGTCACTGGAGTGCGCACACGAGCATATGCGTTAGCGTCACGGCTTTCGTGAGGTGCACACATTCGAACAGGCGAGGACGTACATTTGCTTTGGCGCTTCCTCTTTCTTCTTCTTCTCAGCAGCAGCGATCGCGTTCTTGCGCACCGAGTTGCTAGAAGCGCAGCGAGCATGATCCCGAGCGTCAGTAACCACGCAATAGGGAGACGTGGACGGATGGACGTGTGCCTATGACACACAATGCAAGCAGTGCGTACATGCGCATGTCCTTCGGACTGATCATGCGCTTGACTGCGGCGAACTTGCGTGTCTTCTTGTCTTTGCCCTGTTCAATCGAGGAGATGCATACATCGCAAGACATTCAGTCATTCAATAGACATTTCTACGTGCTCAGGGACGCTCGTGTACACGCACGCACCATCGTGTCTCGTAGCTCAATGTGTTGGTGCTGCTCTTCCGTCTTCTGCTGCTCGTCAATGACGTTTCGCACCAACCAACTGCGCTGTGTGAAGAGTTTATAGCGACAAAATAAAGGGAATGCGTTTGGTACCAACCTGAAATTGATACTAAAATGGTCTTGATACCAATCCTCAATCACAACCAAACACGAGCATGAGCATGAGTCGTCGAGGAGGTCGCGGCGGCGGCCGTGGACGGCGAGGCAGAGACGATGTGCGTCCATGCGTACTGCTGACGCTGTGCCTGCACGAAGCGACAACTGAGCCCACATTTGGTGTGTGTGTGTCTGCTTGCATGTGCAGGAAACTGATGGCGATGACGACCGCGCTGGCGTCACAGCGTTCAACATGGAGGATGAGAAGGACGAAGGGCACTTTGACGAGGCTGGCAACTTTGTCTGGAACAAAGAAGAAAAGCACGTGCAGGAAGAGGCGTGGCTCGACAACGTGTCGGAAGAGCAGATTGGCGCTGCAATGGCAGCCAAGGTACGCGCGTGTGTATGTGAGCGAGCTTGTGCATCGTGACGACTGCTCATAATGAGCTCATACTTGCTGTTGTTTTGAATGGACATGTGTCTGTGCAGAACCAACGCGAGTACCGCGACGAGCAAGCAGTCGAGACCATGACCGAAGAGGCAGCGAATCGCATCCTCTCGACGCTCCTACAGCCGCGCGAGAGCGTCCTGAAAGCGCTTCAGCGCCTCGGCTCGAAGCGACCAAAGCACCGCGGCACGAAGCGCAAGCAGCCGCAGAGCGACGCGCCGGCTGCGCAGACGTCAGAGGAGCGCGCGCAGTTTGATCAAGTGACTGAGGCCGCAGACTTTCTCATGCGGCAGGGCGAAGTGGACGTCTACAGCCAGCTGCGGGAAGAGTTCGTCCCAGAAGAGGAGCTCCTCGCGCAGCGGCGCCAAGCGACGACTGGCCGCGTGACGTTTGCAGCAGAGGAGGACGAGCGCGAGGGCAAGAGCGAGGAGCGGCCGCCCGTAACTGCAGCGGCGGAAGCGCCTGCAAAGCCCGAGACGCTGTGGGAGTATCGCGGCGCAGATGGCGAGATCCACGGTCCATTCCCGTCCGCGAGCTTCATTGCGTGGCAGTCACAGGGCTACTTCACAGGCGACAGCGCAGTGGACATTCGACAGGTCGCTTCAAAAGCGGATAGCAGCAGCAGCAGTGGCACTGACACAAGTGAGAAGACTGCGCCAGAGCCAGCAGCGCCGATCTCAGCTGAGCAAGAGCTGCTCAACGACTTTGAAGACAGCGACGACGACGATGCGAGCAGCAGCGCAAAGGACAGTGCGACAACAGGCAGTGACGCACAGACGTGGCTGCGCTCCGACCAAGTCGACTTTGCTTCGTATTAGTGGCAGCACAAGCCTATGGATCAGCTAGACGCACTGCGAGTCTGCGTATAAGGAGAGAGAGAAAGAGTGATGGAGGACGCAGTCGGATCAGTGGTGCGCTAGTCGTTCTTCTTCGTCGCTGTGGGTCGTCGGACAGGACCTGCTGCTGTTGAGCTGCTGCTGCGAGGCGACATGCGCGCGTCTTTGTCTTTGTGTCGCTGCCGCATATCGCGCGCACTGCCACCAGCAGATCTGTCGTCCTCTTCATCGCTCGAGTCATCAGCCATGAGCGGTCGGTGGCTACCGACATTCACAGTCCACAGCGCAGTCATGTGAGCCAACGGCATTCAACAACAGCACTCACACCAGCGACTCGCACTCTGTCGCACCTGTACGGATCCTTCTCAGCAGGCGCATCTGCTCGAGTCTGGAAGCGCATGTACATCTCGCTCGCCTTCTTCTTCATCACTATAGTGTGAGAGGATGAGAGTGAGAGTGTGCGTCCGGCGCAGTCGCTAATGCGAAACCAATACACATGCATGGCGCACCTTCACTCATGGACGCAAACTTGACGCTCATGGCGTTGAACGTCTCACTTGCGATCTCGGACGCGCTCTTCTCTGGGTACGCAGTCGCAGACGTCCGTGTCTGGAGACTCGGGCGCTCGTGCATTGCGCGCGTGGTGTCGCTGTGAAAGTGCGTCGCGAACTCTTCGCTCGCGAGCAGCTCTTGGCGGAAGATCTCGTTCTGAAGCATCTCGGCGAGCACCGCGTCGCGCTGTTCTTGCTCCGAGAGCTCGTGGTGGTCGTACGATGGGCCCACTGGCAATCGGAGAAAGTCGTCCGGCAGCGTCACACGCGAAATTCGCTGCGATCCGCGCGCACTGCTTGATGCTTTGCGCTGCGGCGACGGTGGTGGCGTCTTGCGGTAGTTCGGTGCAGGCGACGCAACTGCGCGCGGGTAGTGATCGTCGTTGTCGTCACGCGCATCTGCAATTGCAAACGACGGCGCTGCATACGCGGCAGCCGATGCGCTGCTCGACGGTGGCGGCTCCATCGTGAGCACCATGTCGATCGTGTTTTCAAGGTGTCCTTCGTTCGCTTCAAGGAGCTCTGCGAGCACCTGCGCATCCCAGTCTGGGAACATCGCACGCAGCGCGCTCATGCCTTCGTCGTAGCTCAGCACCATCGCGCTCTCGTCGTCAATGGCATGGTCGTCGCTCCATATGCTGGTAGTGAAGAAAACAAGGGAACACGAAGCACCAAACACTTCATAACAGCTGGTGTTGAGATCATCCACCACACCACATACCACTTTGTTGCGTGGTCCACATGCATTATTATTGGCATGACTTCACACGATCAGCAATGAAGCGCGTGCGCGTCGGCAGCGCGTCTGCGTGCACATGGAGCGCGAGCTCTTCATCATCTTTAGCAGCACCAATAACGAATAGCAGCTCTACAAGCTCTTCATCAGCATCACGGGTCATT
>JAASFN010000296.1:0-25600 GCA_023333795.1 Globisporangium rhizosaccharum | reverse complement strand
TAAGTGTGGGCAGTTGAACGCCCTCAAGCTCCTGTGTGAAGTCAATGCGCAAGCAGTTGCTCATGTGGACGTGTTCTTTCAAGCTACTGATCATGGCCACACCCATGTGCTCCAGTGGTTGCACTCTCAGTTCGCGTACGATCCCGAGATTTTGAGCGATGGTTGCATCTTGAGGATCTTTTGGAAGGGGCACATGCGAGTGGTGGAGTGGCTCATGGAGCACTGGCGCTCGCTTGACCTCGGCTATGTGCTATCGCAAGCACTGTATCGAGGCAAGTTCGACCTGGCGAAGCGACTGGGTGCGTACGTGACTGCGGACATGTCGGAACTCGCAACGGACAGACTTGCGGAGCGCGGCGACTTGGAGATGATCAAGTGGCTCGACAAGCGCGCGTCGATCCAGTTTGACCCTTTTGCGATCGCATTGGCAGCGCGCGGTGGACACCTCGACGTCATGGAGTGGCTGGTCGCTCATCGGAACCTCCAGCCACCGGAGTGCACTGGCATGCACGCGGCAATGGTGGGACAACTTCACGTCATCCAGTGGCTCCGCACGCACTTCCCGATACGCTGTCGGTGCGTGCCATGGACGAAGCCGTGATGCACCGCAAGCTCGATGTCGTTCGGCTCCTCCACGAACACCATGGCAAATGCCTTCTGTCCATTAGCATGGACATCGTCGTGCTCTGCGGTCACCTCGACACGGTCAAGTACATCCACGAGCACAGCAGCAACATTGGCTGCACAGCCGCAGCGATGGACAAAGCAGCGGCGAACGGACACTTGGATGTCGTGAAGTTCTTGCACGAGCACCGAACCGAAGGATGTATGACCGACGCGATGGACCGCGCCGCTTGCAACGGACACCTCGACGTCATGCGCTTCTTGCACGAGCATCGCAGCGAAGGTTGCACGACCGCAGCAATGGATGGAGTTGCTGGGCTGAGACACCTCAACATCGTGCGCTATCTGCACGAGAACCGGCGCGAAGGCTGCACGAATGCGGCAATGGATCAAGCTGGATGCCTCGACATCGTGTACTTCCTGCACAAGAACCGGTGCGAAGGCTGCACTATGAAACCAATGGATGCTGCAGCATCGAGAGGAGACCTCGAGACAGTCCAGTGGCTGCATGCGAACCGCAGCGAAGGCTGCAGCGCCAGGGCTATGGACCTTGCTGCGCGCTATGGACACCTCGAAGTCGTCCAGTGGCTGCACACGAATCGCACCGAAGGCTGCACGACCGCAGCGATGTGAGACGCGATAGAGCTCAACCACATTCCAGTGATCCAGTGGCTCTACAAGCACCGCACCGAGCGAGACTTTACGCCAACGATGACTGCTGCAGCAGAGCGAGGCCACTTTGACAAACTCAAGTTCTTGAGCTCCTACCGCAATCTAGCCTACACGATCCGGAGCTATCCCTACAAAATGCTCGACGATCTACACTGGCTGTACGAGACGCTGCCCGAGTTCAGCGCCATCGAGCGATCAAAGCGATGCCGAATCTCGAGAGGCGACCAACTGTTTGCCAGTAGCTGCGCGACATCGGCGAGATGTGAGTCGTCGCTTCTCTGCCGAAACGGAGCGTCATCCAAGCTCCACGCACCGCCACAGTCTTCAGATTGAGCATCTCACACGACGCAGTCTAGTCGATGCATCCGACCCAGTACGTCCAGCGCAGGACCAAAGACGATCGATCAGGACAGGAAGCGCGAGCAGGCAATACACGTACGACTTCTTCAAACTGTGCGATTGGCACTCCAGTGACGCGATCACTATGGCTCACTGCAGTCGACAGACAGACAGACAGAGGATCAACTAGCTCTCCATCTCATACGCATCACGGTGTGATCGTGACTGCTGCGACCATGCCGCCGTCTGCGTGTCCCAAGACGTGGCAGTGCGCGACGACAACGCCAGTAAAGTCCACTGGCCGGAACCGGATCGTGACGTTCCCAGGCGTTGGCACTGAGATGACGTCGCGCCAGTCGCCGACTTTGTACTCGACACCGTCGCCGTGGCTCATTGCAACGACTTGGAATGCGTTTGTGTGCATGTGGAACGGATGGTTCGCGCGCGCAGGTGCACCGTCGGCCAAGTGCGCGTTCTCGACGACCCACTCTTGCACAACGCCGAGCGGCATTGTCCGCATGCTTGTGCCGTCAAACTCTTTGCCGTTGATGTAGTAGTTCTTGTACGCGAACCCGTCGCGCTGCGTCGTGCCGCCCATGGAGAACGCAAACTTGAACGGCGTTGGGTCCATCGCCGCTTTGTCCACCGGACTGAGGTCGAGGAGACTCGCGCGGGCGTCGTAGAGCGCAGACGGCGCTGGGATCGCACTGATCAACGCGTCGTCTCGCGACGTGCCTGTGACGTGGACAAACGCAACGACGCCGGCAAACACGTCGGTCGAGACGCCGAGGAACGCGTCGATAGCGTCGTGCTGGACCGACTGGACCGGTCGCAGGGGCTCGAGCGTGTCCGAGTTCGGCGCACACTGGAGCACAACGTCTGCGCGCGCGCCGTTTGAGAGAATGAGCGTCTCGATCACACGTGGCGCACTCAAGTAGATGCCGTCGCTCGCAGTGAGCGTCATCGTGCACCCAGGCACGGACAGCTCGAGTGTACAGACGCCGCCGGCGTTCACGAGGCGCAGCAAGTGGTTCTCGCGCGGTCGCACCGTGAGCTTTGGGAGGTACTGGCCATTGACTGTAAAGTAGTCGGTGATCGGCGGTCCGGACGACTCGCCTTCCGGATACTTGGCGCGCAACGCGTCGTCCATTGGAATGTCGAGTGCGCCTTGGACTTGGTGCACGCGCGGGTACAGGTCTGTCACGATCGCATCGAGCTCGCTCTTGCGCGTGTACTGGAGCGCGAGTTGCAAGCGACTGCGCGACGCCTTGGCCACTGCAACGGCCGAGGACCCGAGACCGCCAGAGAACCGGAACTCTTGGAGCACAAACACGTGCTCTGGCATCGCTTTGTACGCGTCTGGGACGTCGTCGTCGTCAGCGTCGTCAACAAAGAGCGCACCGGCCATGCCGCCGCCCATTTGGGCAAAGACTGAGCCGTGGTAGTGCGGGTGGTAGTGAAAGAGCCCGCGCGGGTGGTCTCGAGGGATGTGGACGACTGTTTTGGCGCGCTCGCCAGGGCCGACGACGCGCGAGACGTTGTCTGCGACGCCGTTTGGGTCGACGTGCATGCCGTGGAAGTGGAGGTTCGTCGTGTTGGGGCTGTGGTACGTATTGAGTGTCCACGTGCCAGGGACGTTCGGTTCGAGGTCGTTGATGAGGTCGATCTCGAGCGTGTCGCCGGGCTTGAGACGGAGCGTCGGGCCTGGGACTTGACCGTCGTAGGTCCGCGTGTTGAACGCAATTGGGCCGTTTGTATACCGCATTGGCTCGACGTGGAGCGTTGTGCGGAGCGCGCCGTTCGACGACACGCGCTCGACTGGCGCTCGGAACGCTTCGAGGTCACGCAAGAGGGTCCGGAGGAGCTCATTGCGCGATGGTGACGCCGCTGTTGCAGCGGCAGCGGCTGTGGTCGTTGACTCGTCTGCACTTGGACTAGTACGCGTCGTGGTCGTGGTCGTGTCGCTGCTAAAGTAGATGTACGACGTGAGCAGGAGCAGCGAGAGCGCTGTGCCGCAGACTACGAGCGTCCGGAGCATCGGCAGCCGCGTGGCACGCCGTGCGCGGAGCTTGGCGCTTTCGAGGTCGCTCGATGACGACGAGCGTTGCGACTGCGGCAGCAGTTCGCGCAGCTGCATGCTGCCGTAGTAGTCGTTGCTCTCAGACATGGGGACTGCTGCGTCGTCGTCGTCGTCAATTGCGTTGTCGCTTGTGTCGATTGGCTGAGTCTGCGCTGCTGCTGCTGCTGCTGCTGTTGGCGTGCGCGTGCGCTTGCGGCTGTTCGACACAGGCGGCGGTGGGAGTGGCGATGGCGCACTCAGTGGTGAATGCGCAAGTGACGATGGAGCTGCTGCTGGAGCTGGTCGCGCACGTGGATCAGTTGGATCTCGCGGCGTGATGTGGTCCACGTCGTCATTCATTGCTGTTGGATCGAAGAAGATCGTTCGACAGACAATGAACACGAACGAAGACTCGACGCAAGAGCGACGGAAGGCAGTGGAGATTCACGTCGCGACGGCTCGCTGCTCGTACGCTGCTGGTCGTGGTGCTGGTGGCTGGAGCGTTTGCGAGGATCGCGGACTTGGAGCGCAGCGAACGCGAGCGTAGGTGGACAAGCGAGAGCGAGCTGCTGCTGCTGCTGCGAGGGGCAACTCAAGTGTTAAACCGTCGTGATGGCGTGCTGCAAGCGCAGGTCGATCGAGAGTGAACTGAACAGTCGATGAGGAGGAGGAGATCGAGATCGAGCAGCGTTGACACGCAGCATTGAGACACAAACAAGCACCAGCGGAATTATATATACAATCATCAAGATATATTTCCTGATTGAGCTGGAGCGAGAAAGTAGAGTTGATGTTTGTATATAGCAATGGCATTCATAAGATCGAATCGCGCATGTTTTTGTAGCCATGTAGCATTCCGCAAAATCAAGCCAAAACATGCTTATTTTTAATATTATCATACATTTGAATGCGTAATATCCGAATATTGTAATATTAAAACACTTCAACATCGTGTGGTCCACGCATGCTGATGTGGTGCCACTTTGATCGTGTGTCCCACAAAAAACAGAACATTGGCGCAAACACCACAGTTTGCTACGCCTGTCCAAGCAGCAGCACCGAGCTCAAACAACGCGCGCGTGCTTGTGTTCACACAGCAAGTGCATCGGTGATCAAGACAAGCAAGTGCAGGCAGGAGCACAAGGCAAGAGCAAGAGGCAAGTGCACCAGCGACACCTGCACACAAGGTTGTGTGCATCATGACCAGCCACTTTCACAATGTCCACCACGCCAACAGGCGCAACAGCAACAGTAACGCACCGCCGGCAGCGACGCTGCAGCGCATGGCGAGCTCTGGATCGAACGCGAGCGACTCGCTCATTGCGTCGTCGCAGCCGCGGCTCTCGCGCTTATCGCGCAACACACGCCATGCAGTCGCGCTGAACCAGATCCACCACGTCGAGATCCACCCGAGCGCTCGGTATCGCGACGGCGCTGCGCTGTTTGTCGTGGACGTCTTCCTGCGGCCGTACCAGACAGGCATCCCGGACGTTCGCATGAGCGCCGAGTTCATTGACGAGTACTTCTCACACAAGGACAAGGACGACACAATAGCAGCAGGCGATCACGTGTTGCCACTATCGCCACAGAGCCGCACAGACCACGCGACAGATAGTGCGAGCAGAGCTGCGGATGGCGCAATGAGCTCGTTCCATCTCGACGCAACCACGAAGCACATAGCATCAACACAGCCGCACTATCAGATCGAGTACCGCTACTCAGCGTTCCGCAAGCTGCGCAAGACACTGCGCACGACTGTCGAAGAAGACGGCGACTATGCGCACGCCAAGTGGTGCGGATACTGCGCGAACATCCAGTGGCTCACGACGTTCAGTCCGTTCCCGTCGCGCCATCCATTTGTGCGCTTGGTAACGAAGCGCTTGCTCTGCCGCGACGATTATGAACAAGGCGTGCTCGAGCGGCTGCACAAGCGCTCGCGCAAGCTCACGAGCTTTGTGAACCGCGTCGTGCACAGTGCAAAGGACGCGTCGTATCGATACCAGTCGCGCCGGTGCGACTGCTACGCGCGCGTCTCGTCGATCGTGACTGACTTTCTCGCCGAGCCGCACGCGCGCATGGGGAGCAGCAGCAGCAGTGGTGGCGCGTGCTCGTGACTTGTATTTATCGCAAGAAGTTGCTGGCGTTCTTGCTGAACGAAAGCAAGGTGTTGTTGTTGAGCAAGCAAACAATGTGTACAGTGTTGGAGCACATGTCTGTAATGTGAGTGCTTTGCTGTGTGGGCACGTTGGTTGCACGAGCGCTGGCTGTCGCGAGCGTCGTCTGTCGAGTGACTCGGTCTTGAACCTGGCGACACGCAAGAGCGGACGAAAGTGTCAAGCCAGCGCTGGTCGGACGAACGCAGTCGAGACGTTGAAGCGGTTGGGACACCAGCAGTAGTAACAACACGTGTTGACAGCCGAGCTCGTCGGTTTCGTGCTTGCTCGGGATATTCGTCAGTGGCAGCAGGGCATGACAACTGGACCGACGACACTCATCTTGCTCTTTCGATCTTGCTCTTGCGTCTCAATCTCTTTCACATACTCACACTCATAAGTCCTGGTCTGAACTGGTCTGGATCGCATGTGTAAACGAATCACGCGACGCTTGTGGAGCCACTTGGTCGTCAAAGCAGCTGAGCGCGGAACCTTGCGCGCGCGCTCGCTCTTTTGCGAAACGCGCTTAGCCACCCAGTCTTCAACGATCCCACTTGTGTGTGCGCAAGTATCATCGTCGGAGCCGAGCCTCGTTGTGACTGCTCACTCGCTCACTCGCTCACGCGCACGACCGCTACTTGCTCAGTCTCGAATTCGCTCGCTCGCGCACACGTCGCTACATATCTCCAGCAGCTACAACCATCAAACACAATGCACCTCTCGCGCATCCTGCGGTTCTTTGGGCTGCGCTCGCGCCACGACCGACAGAGAGGCGGCTCGCGGCTATCGCGCGTCTTTCATCGCCACTCGGGCCGCCACAGCCCTGCAGTGCCAGCGCCAGCGTCTGCACCGCCTGCAATGGCCACAACGCCACCACATGCACACAACGACCGCGCTCCGCAGCACCTCACAAGTCGCATGGACGTGCCTGAGAACGAGCCCACGTCGCTCGATTGGGGCGTGAACAGCAGCAATAGCATGGACTTGCGCAAGTCCAATCGGTCGACGCTTGCACACTCGGGCGACTATGACCGGCGCCAGCTCGTCCAGCGCTTGATCCTCGAAGAGCTCCAGGCGCACGGTCGCCGCAAGTCAACACCAGCTGCTGGATCTCATGACGCGCGCATGTCGATGATCGAGCAAGCGCAATCGCTCTCAACGGCGTTCTTGCTCGAGACGCGCGGGTCCGAGCGACCAAGTGGCGGTCGCGGCCCGACGCTCACGCGCAAAGAGGAGAAGCAGCTGCGCAAGTCCGTGGCGCGAGCGATCCGGAGCGAAGAGAAGCAACAGAAGAAGCTTGAGAAGCTCAACCGGAAGCGCGCGAAGCAGTACGAGCGCGCGAACGAGTTCTTTGACATGCGCGCGAACGCCGACGCGAGCTACTTCCACACGAGCAGTGGGCTATCGGACAGCTACAATGGCATGCGCCTGCGCGCAAACTCGCTCGATTCGTCGGTCGCGCTCCTTGGGAGCAGCAACGCGTCCGTGCGTTCGAGCTCGAAGCCGCCGCGCATGGACTTCCTCTTCTTCCCTGGCTCGTCGACCGACGGCACGAACAGCTTTAACGATTTGGAGTTTGGTCGTCGGCGCTACCGCCGCCACAGCAGTGCGAGTCGCACGGACAGCGCCCGTGGGACGTCCACGTCACAAGACGCGTACAAGTACAACGAGCTGGAGCAGATCAAGATCAACCCGACGCTCGTGCGCAACATGCCGCGACCGTTTGAGCCGCGGATGAAGCGCGCACAGGTGTTTGTCTAAGACGAGCATCGGTCCTCGACCCAAGCAACGCAACACACGCAGCGGTCATCGACTGATCGATCGATCCGCAAGACGAGCGCGACACAATGTTTCTGTTTCCAGTCTCCACGACCATCGCCCGAATGTGCTGCGTCCAGTCGGCATGAGCACGTCATGGCATCCTGTCCAGCGCAAACAGTCCAGCATACACAGCTACCACACCCACACGCCACACACAAAGACTAGCAGATCCAGTACACACACAAGCGTACGTCCACAGCGCAGGACACACACACACAACCAACACAGCACAACACATCCACGTCCTCGATTCGCGACCGTAGCGAGTCCGAAGGAGCCTCTCAATAGACCTATTCCAACCATTCGCCATTAGTAGCAGCACAAACAGTCAAGTAGATCACACCAAGACATTGCAGTTCCCTGTCCAATAGTGATGGCTGCCTTGTGTGCGTGTCTGTTCAGCAGTGTGAGTGTACTTGAGCGTCGACAGCCTCGCGCATGTGTGGCTGGATATTGAACGAAGCGAGGGCCGGACCAAGGGCGTGAGTAGCATGTGTTACAGCCCACGAGCTCGAACGAGGCAGACAATCGAGAGAGTCAATGGCACCAAGCGGAAGCGAGCGACGTTGTGAGCGTCATGTCCTGAACAAACGCATGCGGTCAGAACGATGTGAACAACAACGACGACGTCAGGTGCATCGAGCTCGCGATCTTTTGCATGACAAGTGCGTGGAGTGGACCACTCGACATGGCCACTTGGCTTCGCTTTTGGTTCCGAGCACGTTCGTTTCGCCGAATGGATTTAAAGAGGTGGGAAATATGTGCCTGTTTTGTTGACATTCACAAACAATGAATACAACAAACAAGATATATTGGAAGAGTCCCGTTATCAAAGTTCACAATGAAAAATAGACAGGTTTCGTAATCTCAAATGGACAGCCGCTCACCCATTTGTGATAGAGACGAGACAACGTAACATTTGGGTTTTGTTTCGTGAGATTTCATGAATTGAAAGTCAGTGCATTTCGAGTGAGTTCAGTTCGTGTCTGTTTGAATGGCTCGATGGAGATGGCAAATTTACTGAGATAAGGCATTTTGGCGCATCAATAGAGAGATCGCTTGAAGGCCAGCTGTTCAAACTTTCCGCGCTCGTGTGTCTTGTTGTTGTCGATCGAGTCGTGATGTGGAGATCCAACGAGCGCCACGATCACATTCACAAACAGGAAAGCGAGTGAGTGCTCGGGTCGAGTGTCCGCTATACAGTATAGACTGACTCGCCAGCGCTTGCGAGAGCGTAAATAAGGCTCCTCCTCTTGCGAACTGGGTTTTTTCGATCGATTTTGTTTTGATTTGCGTCAAGAGAGTATTCTTCAAATTTCAGGATTTCAGTGCGGAAGAGCGCAAATGTGACGCGATTCAGTGTTGATCTTGAAATTTGTATACTCAATTGCGCGTCACAACGCCACGATCTGCGATATACACTTTCCATGTGGCGAGAAAGCCAAGCGCGCAAAGAAATCAATCCATCAATGTGGATGCCCATCAACGCGCTTTGCATACAAAGGTCAAGTCACTTTTGCTCGCGCAACGAGCTCCAGCGAGCGAGCGAGTGAGTGCGAGGGAGGAGCGGATTCCGCCTTCCTCGAGCACACACCCAGCACACACACACAAGACGCAGGACACGAGACGCTCGGCACAAAGCAGCACCAGCTCGATCGATCGTTCCCTCCACCCAGCTGCATACGCGTGCACACAGCACACACACACACAAGTCCAAGGACACTAGGACACGAGAAGGGCACCACCCTGATCGACGCTACACGCTACGCTCGACGGATCGACGACCGCACGCGCCACGCGCGTTCGCTCGCTCGCTCCGCAAACTCCGCAGTTCACCACGTGCCGGACAGTCGACATCACCGAGAGCACCGCTGCTGCCGCTGCACCTGCACCGGCCGCTGGCACAACAGCCAACAGCAGCACAGGCACCGACGCACCGACGCCTACAGTACCAGCCACAACAGAACCAGATCCAGCCACAACACCAGCGATGACGGCTGCGCGCGAGCACGAAACCGCGAGCGCGACGTCCACGCACAAGACGCGCGGCTTCATGCGCGCGATCGGCGGCATGTTCCATCGCCGCAGCGGCCACGACGCCGAGGCGCGCGCATCACTCCACGACGCACCGCCTGCAGCACCAGTCACAACAGCAGCAGCATCGAGCACTGCACCGCCACAGCAGTCCGCACCTCAGCAGCCAGCACCTCAACAGACCACAAGCTCCGCTTTGCGAGCGACTGCACTCGACGACGCTGCGATTACGTCGTCGCAGAGCCGCAGTCGCAGTACGAACCTCAGCAGCAGCAACCACAACAACAACAACAGCCAGCCAGTCACAGCGAGCGGCCACAGCCAGAGCACAACGACGAGCAGTCAGAGCACGGGCAAGAGCAAGATGAAAGCCGCGGCGCGCCACGTCGTGCGCAATCCGTTCCGGAAGAAGTCGAGCGTGTCGATCGAGTCAAAGGAGTCGGTCGAGACAGCACCGTCCGACGACGACGACGACACCGATGGCCCGACGTACGCGTGTCAGTTCCTCTTCTACCCTGGCTCTGCGGAAGACAACTCGTTCAAGCCCGACAAAGTGCAGTCGAGCGTCCCAGAGATCGACTACAATGCGATTCGACCGTCGCTCACGCTCCACATGCCCGTGTTCTTCTCGCCCCCCACGGAGCAAACCGCGCTGCGACGGAGCAGCATCCTCACGGACCCACGCGAGTACGAGCTGTGAGCATGTTCTTGACACCTAACCTGCGCTGCTCGTGGTTGTGGTGTGGCAGACGCTGTGCCACACGACACGTGCGTCCCACACGTCACAGTGTAGCGCTGTCTCTCGGCACTGAGTGGATGAATGTGGGTCTCTAATGTACTGTTGTGACTGTATCTGCGTCTCGCTTGCCAATGTGTTTGTCTGTGGTGTCTGCACTAGCCGAGCGAGCACTGCTGCTGCGAAGAGCGACGAACAACAGCTCGATAGCAAGCACGAAGAAGAAGACGAGGTCGTGTTCCCCGAAGACGAGAAGACGCTCTGGGTCGACGGCGTGTCGCTCTGAGTCGTCCCACTCGATCGCGTCTCGTGTGCGCGCGTTGCAGATCAAGACATCAGCCAAAGCCTGAGTCTCCTCTCGAGAGGGAACAGAATCAGCGATGGATGATGATGGAGATGGGGAAGGCTCTCGCTCGGATCGATCTCAAGCGTCGCTAACATGGACACCCGAGAGCAACGACACCAAGAAGACAGGAAGACGCACACGCAAGTGTGACCGACGATCGAGGCAAGACAGAGACACAGACTGTGAATGTCTTGTGTCTGGCCAAGATATGAGCGAGCGATCGGCTTGAGAAATGTTGAGGCCGACACTACACGACGACGACGACAACAGGACAGCGAGCCGGAGCAGCAGCGACAGAAGATATGGAAAGAAGGAGCGAGCGAATGGATGGATGGAGGACAAACGACGATGTGAGAGATAGAGGATTTTGTAGGAGCAGATAGCAGCAAGAAGAATACCGATCGTAATACGCCAGCAGTAGTTAGGAAGACTGTTCATGGTGTGTGTGGCCAATGCGCCTGCATCGGTCGGACCATGCAAAGCGGCCATGCCAAGTGTGTGTGGTCCAGGCAACATAACGGCGCAACCGAGCGCATTAGCTCACGATAGTAGCGTCCCACAGTGTGGCCAAGTGCCTCAAATCGCACTGTTATCTTGCGCAACGTATGCTCAATTCGATGCTTGTCAAGCGCATCTTGCACGAGCCAGTTCAACTTGCGTCGGTTCAGTTCCTCAACGCTACACCGCGCGACGCTCGAGCGCGACCAAGCGTCACGACAGGCAATGCGCGCGTGTGTGTGAGGCTCCGATGCGCCTCGCACTCACACATCCAGAGCCTTTGCTTCCGACGCAAGCGCCGATCTCGCGCCGCTCCACTGCGCGCGAGATACCTCCCCACCAGCTTTCGCGCAGCAGCAGCAATAGCAGCAGCAACTGCAGCGCTCGCTACACACCAACGCCACCAACGCACGTGCGTACGCGTCTCAATTGCAGCACCAGGAGCACCTCGCAACGCACCAAGAGCTCCTTTAAGAGCACAGCAACAGGACCAGCAACAACTACAACAACAGGTCGCAGATGACAGCAACACAGCGCACGCCAGGGTGCTGGCACTGCATCCGCCGCGTGCTCACCAAGCCGTTCAAGCGCAGCAGCTACAAAGTGCGCAAGACGCACTCGGACCCGCTTGAAGTCGAGGTCTCGCACCGCCCGCGCTTCAACCAGTCCCCGAGCTCGCAGTCGTCGTCGCAGTCGCAGACTGCTGGCCGCGCAGACCGGTTCTCGGCCGGCTTTCCAACGACAGTGTCGTCGACGTCGAGCTTTGACGGCGCGACGTACGAAAAGGAGTACGAAGCGTCGCTCAAGAAGACCGAGTTCATGTTCTACTGCGGCTGTGATACACCCAAGTCGGACAATGGCCGCGACGGCGCCGGCGGTGCGTTTAGCTTCTCGTCCGAGTTTAGCGAAGAAGCTGAAGCGGCGAGCGACGAGCAGCAGCGTCCGAGCGTTGTGACAACGCCCAAGATCTCGCACAGCATGCCTGTGTTCTTCTCGCCGCGCAACGCCGTCCCAATGATGCCACGTCCGACACGTGAGCGCAAGGAAAAACCCAAACCCATGCGCATGGCGAGCACGCGCGCACCAATGTTTATCAATGTGAATCCAGTCAAAGGCCGCGGCACCGACACGCTCTAGTCCGATCCAAGAGCTCCAAGAGCACAACTATTGTGCAAGCCAGCGCCAAGCAACGCCACCGACACGAAGCGATACGCACAAGCAGCTACAGCGTGAAGCAGCAGCAGTATGATCCGACAGATGACGCGGACGCTGTGCGCTTCGACGTCTTCGTTCGGCAGAGGCGTCCGAGCCAATGCGTGTATGTGCGTCAGAGTGCTCGCGTCCTGGCTCCAGCGCGACTGTCTGTCATGTCGAGACGCAAAGCTCGTGACTCCTGGGGCGTCTGCCTCAAGAAGTAGGAGCGCGAGCGACCTGCTTCTACGTCGGTGTGGTTGCTGTTGTAGGCGTGGGCTTGCGCAGCGTGCACAATGAAACCTGTTGTTTGTCAGTATCACTGAGCGATGGCGCGCAATGGATGAGTGCTGCTTGCTTCTGTTGGTTGGAGTGTCGGGCACTGCGCTGTGCGAGTCGCTTTCACTCACTCGCACTTGCTTTGCTTGCAAGTGAAGAGCGTTGAGCAATGGCATTCGCTCGAGTCGTGTGGTGCCAGTGCAAGAGTGAGTGAGGGAGTTGGTGATCAGTGCTCAGGTCATCGCGATGGAGAAGCGGGGCATCGAGAGGCTACACCAGTAATGGACCGGCAAGCGCGGCGCTGAGAAGAGGTGCGACAGCACTCTACAGTCCGCGATCACAGCTGGTGTAGGGGATGTCAGTGCCTTGCGCACAATTCGTGACAAAACAAGTCAGGCTATCAAACTAAACAGTGATTTTTGCTATTACTGCAGAAGTCCATTCAACAATCAAGACAGTGAATTAAGATGGGAGGACGCCAGTGCTTGTTCAAACTGGCTCGCAGCGTCAATGAACATGGCTGCACGCGCTCGTGCAGGTCGCTCGATGCTTGCAAGTCCACACACACAGCGCTCCAGCTGGGAATCGCGCACGTTCTACTCGCTGCTCGACGACGACCGACCTACAACATGGACTTGGCGTGAGTGAGTGAGTGAGCCAGTCACTTCATATCCAGCCAGTGCAATCCATCTGCTGCATCGCAGCACCAGCTCAACTGCCGCGATCGCCTGTTCCCAGTCCAACGCCCAACACAACGCTATCATCGCCTCGCGCTCTTCATAACCACTTTCGACACCTCGCGAGTACTCCACCTACAACACCACTCACTCACTCAACCTCTAGACACCACCATGCGCGGCTTCATGCAAGCAATCGGTCTCGGCGGCCTCTTCCGTCGCTCGCGCACCTCGTCGGGGCACTTGCGCAATAGCGTCGTGCTCCGTCCGATCGCGAATCCGTTCATCGCTGTGCTCGAAGAGAAGATGACGTCGCCAAAGCACGCGCGCGCGACGAACGCACAGCCAGTGTTCATTGAGCCCGTGTGCGAGTCGCGCTCGAGCTCGGTCATTGAGCGTCCGCAGTTCCTCTTCTTCTGCGGCTCCGAATCGACTGGCTCTGCATCGTCGCGACCGCCGTCGTGGACAAGTGCGCGCGTGAACGCGAGCATCCAGCAGCGCCAGAGCGAGACACAGGCGCCGCAGCCGCACATCTCGCACCGCATGCCCGTGTTCTTTTCCGCGTACAGTGCGTTCCCAGTCGAGTCGCCGACCGCAGCAGCCGGTGCGCGTCCGAGCGCATCGTTCTTCAACTAGGACAACCGACACGCGCGCGCGACTTCGTCCACCGCAGCGCAGTGTCGTCTCTGTCTGTTTGCTCACGTCTCCAGTCCAGTCCCGAGTTACTAGAGCAACCGTCGCTTGTTCAAGACCACGACGTGCTCGCTCGCCTCCATGAGCCGACCCAAAGAGGTCGAGACACCTCTGACTCTGACGCTCGAGCTCCAGTTCGAGCTCCAGTCAGCTCCACACACACACCACAACATCTCAAGTCCTCGCGCTCTCGCTGTCTAACGAACGAAGTTAGTACAGCGTCCCTCCTCCAACTCCCACCCACCACTCCCAGTCACGCCCACGAAGCGTCCAGCGCTGTCCTCGTTCGCGCTCTGTCGAAGCGAACACTGCGCAGTCGTGGCGCCCAGGATCTTCCCACCACGCACGCACACACTCGCTCCCCTGAAGCCAAGGAGACGCTGCGATCCAGCGACGTCGCGTGCGCTGATCTCTATCTATCTATCCGCAGCGAGTAGTCCGTCGCCACTCTCGCACCCGTAGACACTCAGTATGTGTAGCACCAGCGTTGATCATCGGAAGTCGACGCTTACTTGAGCACATACACACCTCACTCTATAGAGCTCCGTCCTAGTACTAAGACGCATTGAATGAACGAGTGAGTGAGTGAAGCACTAGCTTGTCTCTGTGACCGCCCTCTGCTAGTCCTCCGTATCGATCCATAAACTGAGAGGTGGCTGGGAATACCTCCGAGTCGCTGCATTTAGCTCCCTCAGGTGCCACGCTCTCGTTGTCTCTCTTGCTCTGTCTCGCTGTCTGCACGCGAGCGATTGGTCTGCTCGTTTGATGCGCTGCACGAGTGGCTCATGGACGTCACGAGTAACCAAGTGAGGTTCGTGCGTCTCTCTCTCTCGTCTCCTGCATCCGCTGCTGGACAACGAGGATGGCTCATGATGCTGTGCTGCTGCGGTGTGCGTGTGTGAGTAGATGCCAGACCGAGCATCGCCGCAGACGGCTGCTGCATCTGCTCGAGCGCGAAGAGAGCAGGACGCTACGGTGCGTGTGCTGAGGTTCTCTCTATCATTGGTGTGCGATCTCGTAGTTGCTCTGCTCATTGACTCCTGCGTGAATGAACTATAGGAACTCGCTCCGAGCCGTCCAGAGTCTCCCGTCACTGCCAGACAAACCAGGCCGACGTCCTGTGATCATCAGTAGCAATGCGCTGTCGCCAAAGAAGCAACTCGCACCAGCGGCGTTCCTCTCGCCACTCAAGACTGCGCGGCGCAAGCCACTCGAGTCCAAGGGCTTCCACGACTTGCGCGAGCCACCACCGTCACTGCGCTCGAGTCGCGAGCCGCTCTCGAGCAGCCGCATTGACGATGCAGACACGCAAGCGAGTCGTTCGCTCTGGGCAGCATCCGGTGGAGCATCAGTAGGTGCCAACTACGTGGTGCCAAGTACACCAAGCAGCAACGCATCGCCAGGACGCATGCTCAAGACACAGCGAGGCGATGGTGCATCGAGCAACAACAACCACACACAGCAGCAACAGCAGATTGCTCTCGAGACTGCACTGTACGCTCGACTGTGTCGTGCGCCTGTGCATGCTTCGTCCTTGCTACAGGACCAGCAGCCTTGAGACTGACACGCCATGTCGTGATGCTCTTCGTATGTGTCTTGTTGCCTCACGACCATCAGTGCGAATCGCGCCGACGAGCGAGCGCGCCACGACGCAAAGGCACAAGCGATCGAAGTAAAGAGCTTCCAGTTTGAACAGGTCCGTGCACCATCTCTCGCTCGCTCACTCTCTCGAATGCAAACATTAATGAAGATCGGACTCGGTGGCGACGCGCAGATGCAGCTCAAGCAGCAGCGCAAGAGCGAGCGCAAGCTCGACGACAAAGTGCTGCTCGAGCAACTTGCGTGGGAGCAAGCGCAGCTCACGCTCGCAGACGAGCACCAGCAAGCGCACTTGCTCTGGCAGCGCAGTGCAATACGCGAAGCCCATGCGCATGCACTTGAGCTCGCGCGGCGGCGGCACACAGTCGCAGCCATGACCAAGAGCTTTTGCGACAAGCTCGCGATCTTGCTAGCACCCGACGCGATGGCGGTGCGTGTGGCTGGAGTCCTGTGCATTGTGTGTGGAGTCGCAAGTAGCGCTGAGGATCGTGAGCTCGTGTCTGTGGCGTATGACGGTCAACAGGTCTTTCTCGAGAAGCGTGAGCAGCTTCTCGAGTGCTGTATGCATCAGTATCGCGACCACGTCGACCCGAGCGAGCTCGAGACTGTGCAGGTGCGACCATGCACCTCTGGCGCTCGAGTGTCGCCACGGTGCTACCGCGTGACGCCATTCCAACCATCACACCGCTTGCTTGCCTCTGCTACGACTGCTTTATGACTAGACTGAGATTGACGAGATGGTGGCGAAAGTCCACAGCGACCTTCAGTACCGCGTGCGTAGCCACGAGCGCGAAGAGGTCAGTTCGTGCAGCCTCGACTGCGTTGCGAGAGCGGATTGCGATCGCCTTACTGTTTCAACCTCATGACTTGTGTGCGCAGCGCTTGAAAGCGGAGAAGCAGCGCGCTCTGCTTGCGCTCCAGCAGTCGCATCTCGACCAGATCCAACAGCACGCGAGTGCAGCGAACGCCGAGCGCCACGAGCACGTGCGCACGCGAGCAGCGATCGTGCGCGACCAAGACGCGCTTGATCAACGGTATCACGCGCGCGAGGCGGCTCGAAAGCAGCAGGCACTTGCGCACGGCGCGGTGCGTCTCCCTCTCTTGCTCTCTCTCATACATTTGAGCGATCACAAGTCTCTAGTACCACGAGGACAGTGCCTCGACGCCTGTGACTCGAGCTCTCACACACGCACTCTGCCACATGTGCAATGCCTCTCTCTCACTCTTTCTCAAGAAACTCGTGGAGCAGATCCGCAACAACGAAGATGCGCGGGCGTCCGTGTCAATCGCAGTCCACGGCTCGAGTCCAGTACGTCTCGTCTCGCTTCGTCATGCCAAGTCTCGACTCGGTTACTTGGACAGTCAGACTAACCAACTGGTACCTCTCGCTAGCTCTGCCGCACGCCGTGGTGGTCGGACGAGTCGGACGAGCGCACCAAGATCTACGACACGTCCACTTCGCTCCAGCTATCGACAGGAGCAACGACTTCTTCACTATGTCACGACGCCACACCGTCACTCATGAGCCATGGCAAGAAGACAAGTCGGTGGTACGACTGACGCTGCCGCTTTCTAGGACTCGCCTTTGGCAATAGAGAGAAGGATGAACCAACTCGTTACGCTCCGTCACTAGCTCGCTGTCGTCTCTCTCTCAGTCTCAGTCGTGTTTCAGTCAAGTGACCATCACTCGTCGCTCGTGACCATCACTCGGTCACTGAAACAGCTCCGGGGTCTGCTCTTCAACGTACAGCAGCGTGGACTGGACCTTCTTCTCCCAGTCGTCCAAGCGACTCACGAGCGCCGTGAGCTGCGTGTTGTCGAGCACGCGCGGCTGGACCCACGACACGCGCACGATCTCGTCCACTTGGTCAATCGCGCCTTGGATCAACTGACACGACAGGGCGCGCATGACGAGCCACTCGACCTGCTCGAGCGGCAAGCGCGTGGCTTCGGCGATCTCGACAAACGCAATGTTGCGCGCGTGCGCTGGGCGCTCAAACACGAGGACCATGAGCGCCAAGAGCGCGACCTTCTCTTTCACGTACGCGCGCTTTGCAGAGAGCGCTGGTTGTGCGTCAAACGCACTCGCGTTCGCGCTCACGATCGCATTGAACGCGTCAATGTCGCCGCGGTTGAACGCGCCGAGCAAGTCCGCGAGCCACTGCAGCGGCGTCCCTGTCAGTGCCTGGAGGATCGGCGTTGCGAGGACTTCGCCAAAGTTAAAGACGTTGTCGCCCGTGAGCGCTGCGATGCTCAAGTTCACGGCCAAGTCGTAGCGCTCCGTTGGCGCCATGTCGTCGTACTGTGTGTACGCGAGCACCATGAGCGCGTGGCTGTAGAACTTGTGCGCTGGACCGACCGCGCTGTAGTACGCGCACGCGACGCGGTAGTACGACGCATGCACGACGGGCTCTGCACCAACGAGCGCTTCGACAATCGGCTTGTGGTCGTCGAGGACGCGCTTCACAGCAGCGTGGAACGCTGCGCCGCGCGCGAGCTGGAGCCGCGCAATCTCCATTGTACACAGCAGCGACGCTTCGTGGCTCGCGTGGACACTTGGCTGCGCGGCGATCGTCTCAATGAACGCCTGCGCTGCCTCAGGTGCCGTGAACTGGTGGCTGATCGCAGTCGCAATGATCACGAGCCGCACTTGGTTGAGCTTGTCTTGGAACGTCTTGATGAACTCAGTGTAGAGCTACAGACAAATGTGCGTGGTTATCCGTAGATGCGGACATAAGTCAATTGCTCAATAGCACGACCAATAGTAAAAGGGAGTACGAGTGCGGACGTACGCGTGGGAGGTTGTCTGGCTGCTTGCGCGTCGACGGGTCCTTCACAAACGTCTCGAGCTCGCCTGTGAGCTCATGATAGAGTCTTCACACACACGTACATACAGATGTATACGTTAGCGATGCATTGCAGTCACACGCGTCACACACACACATGGGCAGCAGACGTTTAGAGCTGCTGCGCGCGCTTTTGGATTGATGCGAGTGCTGCAGGAGCAAACAGCGAGACGTACTTGCGCACGTGGAGGTCCTTGAGCGTCTGGTAGCGCGCCGCGAGGTCTGGGTACGCGCTCTGCTCGCGCTCGAGGAAGTCCGTGGCGCTCGCGCTGCTCATGTTCGTCGTCGTCTGCTGCTGCTGCTAATGCTGCTCGTGCTGGTCGTCGTCGCGAGATCTTCTCGGTTTGGTTTGGGGAAGGGCGAGGTGAAGATTTTCCTTTATTATGTCACTATAGGTGTTTGCTAATACAAATGGGGTAGTACAGTGCTGTATTGTGAACATACGCAAAACACCATTAACATACGCAGGTTACACTGAGCTGTAATTAATACAGTACGATAGTGAAAAAATAGAGAATCGTAACCAGCGCTGAGTTCCTCAGCTTGACGCTAACGTGGTCTTGCTGTGGCTCGCGCTGGTGTCCTCGCGCGCTACGCAAGCTAGCAAGAGCAATGGTATGCGCATTGTACTCGTTGCTACTCCTCGCTTCCATCAGGACTGCACAACACGATGGCAATGCCGCAGTATGCGGCGCCGACTGCGTTTTCAAACGCTCCGGACGCTACGATCGATCAAGGAAGGCATCAGCGCCGCAGCGCATGCACGCTAGATCCATGGCATGTGGGTTGAAACTTGCCGCTTATCTGCAAGGTGGCAAACTCGCGGATTGCACTAGGGCAAGACGACGACGCTCGCGATCGCATCGCTAGCATGTGTGCAATATCAGGCGCAGTTCGTCTTGCTCCAAGCCACTCACTCGATACATCAGTTATCAATCCAGTTGACCTCATAACTCAAGCAGCACGAACGAACGAACGAGTGTCCTTGGATCTAGCAGACGCATCGAGATCAAGTGCACTTGAGCGCGCTGATCCATCCATCGCATACTACGTCTATCACTCGAGCAGCGCTCATGGCGGCGGCATTGCCACACAAACCTGCTTGCGCTCGAGCGACGCGTATCACTCAAATCAGACACTCGGCTGTTTTTAGAAGTGTAGTTTGACTGGCCGCTCTCAAATGTGTGTGGGTACCCTCTCTCCCATCCACTCGATACTTTATCCAAGACATCACAAGTCACAGCTGGTGTTCACCCACATGCCCTCTGTAGTTTGTATATAATTCACTTGCCACCGGCGGCGCTCCAGTTCGCTCACATCAAATTCGGCCGCGCCACAACGAAGAGCTCCATGGCGACGACGACGAGCAGCTCGAGCGCCGCGCACGCAGCGACGCAGCAGCGCCTGCACCGCACCGCGAACAACGTCATCGCAGTCGCGCGCGTCGCGAAGAGCTCGTACTGCGACCACTCGGGCTGGGCGTCCAAGCAGGGCTCGATCATCAAGTCGTGGAAGCGCCGGTACTTTGTGCTCAAAGGCCGCGAGCTCATCTACTTTGCCGAGCGCTCACCGAGCGGCAAAGGCATTGACGAGAAAGGACGGCTCAAAGTCGTTGGTGTCGAGTTCACGCCCGAGTTCCGCAATGGCTTGCTCATCAAAGGCGAGCTCAAGAACCAGACCATGAAGCTCCAGCTCGAGACGAACGACGAGAGCCTCGAGTGGTACGCCAAGATCAAAGACATGCTCCAGAACAGCGGCAGCACTAGCGGTCATGGCAATGGCAATGGCAGTGGCAGTGGCAACGCTCGCGGCCACGTGACGATGCAAGGCTGGCTGTACAAAGAGGGCCAGAACTTCAAGACGTGGAAGAAGCGGTACATGACGCTCTCGGACCGCGTGATCAAGTACCACGCGCGCGCGGGCGAAGCGCCGCTCGGTGAAGCGGTCGTGAACGACTACAACGTGAACCCATCAAAGCCGTTTGCGCTCGACGTGTTCTCGGACAACAACCGGATCTTTCGCATCGCCGCGGACTCGTTCAGCGACATTGAGGCGTGGGACCAAGCGATTGCCAAGGCGATTGGCAAAGCACCGTGCTTTGGCGACCCGTACGCTGACGCCAAGACACCGTTCCTCGGCGATACGTTCACCGAGACAACGACGTGTGAGGGCTGGCTCTACAAGCGCGGACAGCGCTCAACAGCGTGGAAGCGGCGGTTCTTCATGCTCAATGGCTTCCAGCTGCAGTACCAAGAGAGCCCTGGCGAGAGTCCCAAGGGCGAAGGTTCGGTCGTCGATCTCCAGCTCGGCGAAGACGGATCGAACCTCATGGAGATCCAGCTCGATAGTGGCCGCGTCTTGACGGTCAGCGCCGATACAAAGGAGCAGCTCGACATCTGGATCGACGCGATCTGCGAGCTCCTCGACAAAGACCCGTCGATGATCGAAGTGATCGCTCCGACGACGCGCGCGAGCGCGTCTGGCGCAAGCAGCGGCAGTAGCAATGCCTTGCGCCGTGGACTGAGTCTTGGGTCGCGTCAGAGCAGCAGCAGCAATGTCGTGACTGCGTCGTCGTCAAGCGGCGGTGGCGACGACGAGAGCAGCAGTGCGCGCAAGACTGGGTGGCTCAAGAAGCAGGGCAAGCACATGAAGTCGTGGAAGCGGCGGTTCTTCATCGTTGACGACCGCTCGGTCACGTACTTTGAGCAGCCCCACGAGACACCAAAGGGCAACGGCGTGATCCACGACGTCACCGTGAACCCGACGTTCCCGAACTGCCTCGACATTGTCCTTACGACTGGTCGCGTCCTGCGCGTGTCGGCCGAGTCGCCAGACGAGATCCGGTCGTGGCTCCAGCACATTGTCGACGTGCTCGAGAACAGCAAAGACGCCGACGACAAGTCGAATGGCGATGCAGACGGTCGTGGACGCACGTCGTCGTCCGTTGGCACGCTTGGTCGTCAAGCGAGCTTTGACATTGGCGGCAACGGCGCCGCGGCGCTCGAGCCTGGCAAGGGCTGGCTCATGAAGAAGGGCAAGAACTTCAAGACGTGGAAGCGCCGGTACTTTGTGCTCGACGGCCAGAAGCTCTCGTACGCGAGCAACGTCGGCGAGAGTCCGCTTGGGTGTGGTCTCGTGAGCTACGTCACGCTCGGGAATGCGCGACCGTTCTGCATCGACGTGCGGTTCAAGAACGGCCGCATCCTGAACGTCGCTGCGAGCAGCGAAGCCGAGATGGTCATGTGGTGCAAAGTACTGCAAGCGGCGCTCAAGGCGCAGCACACGCGCGCGAGCATCGACAGCGACGAGGACGCAGGCGCTGCGGAGTTTGACTTCGACGACAACGACGACGACGAGAGCGCGTCTGCACAGCCGTCGGACCAGCGCGTGCGCCACAGTACGAGCGGGATCCCGACTGGACGCCCGTCGCTGAGCCAGCAAGCGTCGTCCCGCAAGTCGCTAGGACAGCAGCCGTCAGTGTCGTCCCGCAAGTTGATGCTCGGACGCGGCAGCTCGCTCGACAGCGACGAGTCGTTTGACGACAATGTGCCGTACATGGACTTGGGACGCGCGAGCCTCGACGACAGTCTCCCTGGCTGCAGCGGCTGGCTCCGGAAAGAGGGCAGCACGATCAAGAACTGGAAGCTCCGGTACTTCACGCTCAACGGCACGCTGCTGTCGTACTTCAAGAGCGACAACGGACCGCTCATCAAGACGCTCAAAGTCTGCCACGTGCTCGTGATGCGCACGAAGAAGTTCTGTCTCGAAGTGACTGCCGAGAGTGGCCGGAAGCTCCTCATCGCAGCCGACTCGAGCGCCGAGTACGACCGGTGGCTCGCTGCGCTGCACCAAGCCGTGTCCGCAGGCAAGACCAAGAAGGACACATCGGCGCGCAAGATCGTGCGGCTGTAGAACGACACTGTCGTCGTTGTTGTTCATGTCATTGAGACGAGAGGGAAGACTCGAGATGCTGATACGCATGTCCACGTGTGGTGTCCACACATCCACTACGCACTCACTCACTCACTACGCACTCACTACTCATGCATCCATGCACGTCACTAAGCTAAGCTACTACGCAGGAGGCTTGCGCCTCGTTCCTACTTGTCAGTCTCTCTCTCTCGTTCTTGAGTGTGTGTTTCCAATCTGACGCCTTTGCCACACCTGCTTGTGGTCGTGGACGCCACACTCGCTGCTCAACGCACAAGGCTCGAGTCGTCTTGGTTGTGCAGCTCACTAATGTCGTGGAGCCACTCGAGGACGTCAGCGCGACGGAACTCGCTCGTAGTTGACCAAACGAGATCGATGCGCTCGGTGTCGCAGAACTCGGGCAGCATCTTGTATAACCAGTGCAAGTTCGCGACCGCGGCCGTCAATGGGATCGATGCGCGGTGCTCAGACTACAGCAGTTGCTCACACCGGAGCTTGTCAAAGTGGCCACGTTCTGCTGCCGCCGTCATCGCTGGCGTGAACCTTCGCTCGCTTCAGTGCTCAAAGAGCCACTGCATGAGCGGAATGTGGTTGTTCATCAAAGCGTAGCTCATTGCTGCAGTCATGCAGCCCTCGCTGCGGTTGCTGTGGAGCCACTGGACGATCTCCATGTGGCCATTGCAAGCAGCAAAGTCCATCGCAGCAGTAGTGCAACCTTCGGCGCGATTCGCGTGGAGCCACTTGACGACGTCGAAGTGGCCGTTCCGAGCTGCTTGGTCCATTGCGCGTATCGAGCAGCCGGTGATCTGGTGGTCGTGTAAGAAGCGCACGATCTCCAAGTCTCCGTTTGCGGCTGCGTTATCCATTGCGTGCCCCGTGCAGCCTTCCGAGCGGTGCTCGTGCAGGATGCGCACGACGTCCAAGTGTCCGTTCGCCGCTGCTTCGTCCATTGCATCTCGTGTGCAACCAACTCGTGAAGAAACTGCACAATGTCCAAGTGACCGTGTGCTGCGGCAATGTTCAAAGCGTCGTGACTGGCGTATCCGCGCTCATGGAGGAGCTGAACGATGTCGAGGTGACCGCTCTTGGCAGCTGCGTTCACAGTGCGCGCCGACAACGTATCTGGAAAGTGTACGTCGAGCCACTTGATGATGTGTAGGTGTCCGTCTCGTGCTGCGTGCTCGCTCCCCTCTCCTATTGGACGGAGTCCCTTGTGCGCAACGAGTCACTTGACGACAGCCAAGTGCCCGCCGCGAATGGCTCTGCAAAATGCACTGGGCGAGAACGTGATCAATGCGCGCTCGTTGAGCCACTCGATCATCGCCAAGTCACCGCGTTCTGCAGCAGTAGTCGTCGCGTACGTTGCCAAGTTTGCTGCCACGACGTCGCTCAGGAGCTGCACGATCTCGAACTTACCGTGATACACTGCACACTCGAGTATGAGCTTCCTGGCAGCTGCATGGCAGTGCGCCACGAGCCACTTCACGACACTCGCGTCGCCACTCTTGATCATCACGTTGACTGTTGCGAGCAACTCGACACTCTTGAACGCGTACATGAAGCGCACGTAGAGCCACTCGAGCACACGTATGTGGCCGTGACCAGCAGCTTTCGCAAGCACGTCTTCGTGGCCAATGGCTCGTGCGTTCACTTCATGCAAGAGCTGGAGCATCTCGAGGTCACCTCGCTCAGCAGCAACGAGCGCTGCATCGCGTACATGGAACGTGAGGAAGCGCGGATACCGTCGAGCCGATGGCAATGGGAGCTTCGATGCCGCGACGAGGTACTTGAGCAGACGCATGTTCTGTGTCTCGACAGCGTCCTTGAGCGAGTGCTTGGTGGAGCAATCGAGGCACGCGCTGATGCTGGCGACAGCATAGCGCAGTGCAGCAACGCGTGGGAACGCCCGTAACACGACAGCAGCACTCGTAAGAGGCGCAACGTACGTGCTATCGCTTGCATCAGCGACGCTACCTGCCGCGTTGGCGCTGCCGTCATTGTCATCGAGACGCGCGCGCTTTGTCGCTCTCTCCATTCGATCGGTCTGCTGGTGCGCCTCGTTGCTTGCGGCGATGTTACAGTTGTTTGCGAATGAGCAAAAGTTGTTGAACGAAGCGAATCGAGTCTCTTGTTGTCGTTGGGATGGAGAAGAGCTCCAGACTCGACTCGACTCGACTGATGATGCGCAATGACCAAGTGATCAGCTGGCGCGCTCTCGTAGAAGACGACAGTGTTGAGAGGACTCGTTAACGATCCGATCCAAAGTCTCTGTGCACGTACTATGACAGCAGCGGCCGCCACCTCCAAGTACATTGGCTTCACGTTGGATGGAGACCTCGATTCCTAGCCAGCCACGTGACGACATTAGTGTGGCCATTTGACGCAGCCATGTAAGCTGCATAGGGCACGAACACGATTGGCGCACGCTCGTCGAGCCACTCGATCATCGCCAAGTCGCCGCGTTCTGCTGCAGCAGTCGTCGCGTACGTCGACAAGTCGGCTGTCACAAAGTCGCTTAAGAGCTGCACGATGCTGAACTTGCCACAGACCACTGCGCGCTTAAGCACCAGCTTCACATCTGCTGCTTGGCAATTCGCCATGAGCCACTTCACGACGTTCACGAGGTCGTTCTGTACGATCTTGTTGCTCTCGGACTGCAGCACTCGCGTGATGTCGAACACGAAGCGTTCGTGGAGCCACTCGAGCACGTGCACATGTCCGTGGCCAATTGCGACTGCGAAGACAATCTCGTGACCGGCACCTTCGGAGCTCGTTTGGTTCAGCAGATCGAGCATCTCGAGGTTGCCGCGTTCGGCAGCGACGACAGCCGCTTCAAACACTTCAAATGTAACGTCAAGAGGATGTCGTCTCAATGCCTGCAGTGGGAGCTTGGACGCAGCAACGAGACGCTTGAGCAGATGCAGTTGATCAGCTTTGACAGCGTCTGTGAGCGAGTGCATGCCAGAGCAGTCGAGGTAGGCGCTAATGCTCGTGACGACGTGCGGAAGTGCAGCAACAGGTGGGAATGCTCGTAACACGACTGCTACGCTCGTGAGCGGCACTAGTGATGCGTTGACGCCACTACATGTCGTGCATGGTGCTG